>JAJONR010014412.1:0-14142 GCA_029582245.1 Solanum etuberosum
ATCAATGCATTAAAAAAAATTATTTTTGTTTGAAATTTTAAGAATAACTTCAAAAAATGTTTTATATATGATTTTAATTTGTCGTTTAATAATAATATTTTAATATATTTAATTATAGATAAATTTTATAAGATGTGTAAGTGTAATATTTTCTTAGTTCATGAAGTGTAATTGTTTGATTTAATATATAAAGATTGTATTTAAAATTGAGTTGTATTATAAAAGCGTTTAATGTATTAATTATTTATATACGAAGAATATGAAATTAAATCTCATAAATAATTTTTTTTGTGATTTAAAAAAATGTTTTACATTAGTGAAGCTTCACGGAACCATAAACTAATTTTTTATATATGATTTCATTTCATTTTTTTCATTTCATTTTTTTCATTTTAAAAATAAGTTTAACCAATGTGAGTGCTTAAATAAAATAATTTATTTTTACCAGTTTTTATATTTTAATTTTTATAAACAGACAATGAAAGAAAATTTTATATTATAAGAAGAAGAAGAAGTAAATTGGCAAAGAAAAAAAAAGAAGAATAAAGAATTAAATAAGGAATGAAACCATTGGGACCCAAAGAGTTCATGTGGTTAAAATAATAAATGCATTCTAAATGTCAGTATTTTTGTTTTGGAAAGACTTCAACTTTGTTTTTAAAAGAAAAGGTTATTATAGTCTTTTACATGTTTCTGATAAAATTCTGGCCAAAATTTTCTGAGAGTTTAGCTGCTCCCTTTTAATTTTACTTTTACTTTTATTTTTAATAACAAATTTTATGTTCTCATAAATATGTGTAAAAGTAATATTTTTGAAATCATAAATTCAAAAATCTTCAAGCCTTTGCACTTATTTATTTTATTTTTTAAAAACAATTACGTGCTAGATTCAAATTCTATCACTTAAATTGAAAGAAGAAGACATTAAATTGGTTTGGTTGAGCCTTAGCATGGTCAAAAAAGCAAGAAGCAGCTCCCATTAAGGGTGTGTTCGGTAGGAGAAAAATATTTTTCACAAAATTTATTTTAATTTTCATATGAATGGATGATAACATTTTTTTTATAAAAATATTTTCACCGGAAAACAAGTTTCTTAAAAATGAAAAAATTTAAACTTTTTTAATAAAATAAAATATTAAATTCTACAAATAACATTTTACATTGATTATTCTCCCATCCTCTAACTCAATTTATTTTCATTCCATCCTTACCACCCCACATCATATCCCCTCACGTTATAGATTATATATAAATATTTTTAAAATAATATATTTTTATCTACGTACCAAATATATGAAATTTTACAAGAAACCTATAGTTGTTTAAAATTGAGCGTGGTTACGTTTCAGCGTCAAATGAAAGTTGTCCCACCACCGTCCTAGAATATCACTACTCATGTTCTGTTAGCAGTGACATTTCAACTTAGGTGCAATGTCACCGACACCCTTCGCCCACAAAAACCCACAAAATCTCAAAGGCATGTTATCTACCTATTTTTACTCGTCACATTTGGATTTGACACATTTATTAAAAAAATAATGATTGATATAACATTTGTATCACACTATCAATTCCTATTAGTTGATGTTTAATACTTGTCATTTCAGTTTTACTTGTTATTTATTTTTAAAATAGATTTTCATGGTCACTTTTGACATATCAAGAAAAGACAATAAATTATTTCATGTTTTACCTTCAGCGTTAAATACTTATTTTTCAAATCATTTTTCAAGACATCTTTTAATGGGGGATAATTTAGTAAAATACTTAATCATTAATTATTTTCTTAATGGGTGTGCCAAGTCAAACTGTGACAAGTAAAAGTAAACGGAGGGAGTATTATGTTTTGAAAAAAATGATTTACGGAATAAGTAATCAATGCTTCGTATACGTAAAACATGAAAAAAATAATACAATAATTATTTTTTCTTGATATGTTATAAAACCAAAAGTAAAAATAAACAGAAGGAATATTCTCTCTGTCTTAATTTATGTGACACACATTTTTTTAAAACCGTATTAACAAGAATATCATATCATTTTATAATTAAAAACAATTTAACTTTATTTTTTTTTAAATTTTACTCTTAATTATTAAGATTTATGGAATTGATGAAGTATACTAATAGGTCAACACGAGAGGTGAGAGTCTTAAAACCATGCACGTTCCCTTCTACTTATATATATCTCCCATTCTTCAATGCTCTCACCTGTCCCCTAACTATAACAATAAATTTTCCACTTCCTCCCCTTCTATATATTTATTAATTAAATCATTATTATCAACCAAAATTTTTATCCATAGGCTTACTAGCCAAAATTAAACTACGTGCATGCTCATTATTATAAAATTAAGTGTGGGACGTTATTATGGGTAATTTATTTTGTGGAGTGATTTTGGTACTTTTATGTATAACTAGTACTTGTCCTTTGATGAGCTATGCTGTTGATGAGGATTTTTTCCAATCAGAATGTTTGCAAGTGCCAACTTCCGAGTTTTTGGGTTCGGTTAAGTCTACCATCGACATTGTTCGTCAAGTAACTTCGATAGTGTCAAAATTCGCTAGCTTTTTTGGCGATTTTCGACTTTCTAATGCCATTTCTGATTGTCTTGATCTGTTGGATCTCTCAGCAGATGAACTTACTTGGATTCTTACTGCTTCTCAGAATCCCAAAGGTATCTATCTATTTATCTACACTGCTTTAATTACTATTAACTTTATCAATAGAGTTGTGATTGAGTGATAAGTACTTCTTCGTGAGGTTTCAAATTTAGGGAGCGTTTTACCTCTTATGTGAGATTTTCTGATGCGAATCTAGATTTAATGAGACTTCAATATGGGTACAGAATACGGAATAGAAAATCAAAAATAAATAAAATTATCATCTTTAATTCGTTCATTTTTGATGAGTTATGCACTTTAGGAAAAGGTTAACGCACTTAATTTTTTCTGCTCTTTTTGAGATACTCGCTTTAAAACTTTAATACGCAATACGTGTCTGTCTTGTTCCTTTATCTTTTAGGCATGTTTTATGCTTTATTGGAGTACTAAAAGTTTACTACTCCCTCTATTCGTATTTACTTATCAAATTTTGAATTGACATTCGTATTAATTGATAGAATCTCAAATAAATTTAATCACTATATTTTTTAATGACATTAATTCAATATTAATAAATTAAGGATATAATAATAATAAAAAATTATCCTTCTTTGATTTGTAAAAAATGACAAGTAAGAAAAATCAAATTATGAAATACTTAATAAATAAATAGGGACGGAGGGAGTACTACTTTAAAAATCAAATAGAAACTTTTTAGCTCCAATCCTCTGTTTTATGCTCTTTTTAGTTTTTCTTAAAGAGGGCGGTTTTTATAAAGTTCTACTATTAGTACATTTCTTTTAAATTAATGGTCAAAAATATATTGAACTATTACTTTTTTGTGAGTTTCACGTCCTAAGTATCATTTGTTCTTTTTATGAACCTTAGGTTCGAAAATCACCCTAGTAAAAGATGTTTATAGGGTATTTATATGGTTTAGGATGAGTAGGAAGTCGTCCTAGTCAAACCAAATTTGAATAAGAAAAGCTGAAATCGAAGGCATGTGGGCGGCGAGGAGCTAGTAAGGGCCCCCGCGGGGTTCATGAGTGACCAGAGGCAGACTCACATTTATATATAGGGATGTACGTGATCCGTTAATTTCAAAAAAAAAGAAAGATATATATATATATATATATATTAAGAAATTGACAAAAAAACTAGAATATGATTAATAGTGTACGTCTGAGGAGTAAAAGTGTCCGTATATTGCTGGTACAAGCCAGATAAACCACCTGCGAGACTAGAAGTTGAATCCAGCTAAAGCCCTAATGTACTCAAAATATAGACTTTTTAGCTGAATATCATCCTCCCAATGAATAATTCAAACACAAAATTTGCAATCATGACAAATCAATCGAACATAATAAGTCATCTTGCATAGTAATCACATATCATAAGTCATGGCGTAGTAACCAAAAATCATTTCACAATCATCATACCATAATAGGGGCAATCATGTACACATTCATATACATAATTCATAATATAGAACGATATCAAAATATGAAGACTTGTTGTGAGTTTGTTCCACATGCACTAAAGCCTCGTTAAAAACATGTGACATGACATTTTTAACACCAATTGAAATTCCTTTTTTTTAAAATAATAATACGGAAAAGTAATAATTTTTTAATTCAGTATAAAATATGGATGATTTAAAATAGTTTAAAAAATCCATTGTCCAAAAAAAGGGAATACCGTGACATATCATCTCATTAGGAGAGAGGAAATTGTTTTATTGTGTCAAGTATAATTTGAGGAAAATAGAAATAGTTTGGTGATATTGTAATCTTAAAAAAAAAAAAAAATCATATTTTTAGGTAACTTCCGAAATGATGAAAATTTACTCCGTTTAATTATCGTCTAGATTGTACCAAATGTTACCAATTATCCCCCCAAAAAAATGTATATATACTTCTCAAATCTTTTAGAGTACATCTTTTATCATCAAAAGAATAATTGGAGATCTACTCTAACATTAACATAATTTTCAAATTTGTTGGGGTCAGCTTTATGTTAACTTTAATATGTCATATCCCATATTCCAAAGAATCCAATCCTAAGATAATCTTGCCAAAAAATGTCGGAGTGGTTTAGACTTTAGAGTAGTTTGAAACTATCGGTGTAATATACCATAAATATAATAATTTACAATTAAAAATAAAATGATATTTTTTTATTAATATTAAAATGCTACACCAACAAAACTTTTATATAACGATCTTGAACTTAGAATAAAGAAATGTCAAATCATGAATTGAATAATTACCTAACTTATTATAGTATTTATTTATTTTCAAGGTATTTGTGAGTCATTTTTGTAACGTGGGATATATCAATTTGGACTCGCAAAGTAAAAAAGTATATCAGACCTCTTTTCCTAATATTTATTTATTTTCGAAACATAAACATTACATTTTTAATAACATTGGTGGTACGATGGGATAGGGAAAAACAACAGTACAGGTAATCTAAGTGCAGATTTGAAGAATTATTTAAGTGGAGCATTAATTAATCAAGATACATGCATCGAAGGATTTGATGGCACTAACGGACTAGTCAAGAATTTGGTTGCGGGAAGTCTCAACCAAGTCACAACATTAGTCCGCAACATTCTTCTTATGGTCCGCCCCGCCCCTAAGAAAAACGTCGTCCCCTCGGAGGCCAATGCCAGACGTGGGAAGCCGTGGCCATTCTCCCGAGAAAGAAAATTAACGTCAAATGAAGAAGACAACAACTCATTCCCTTCATGGCTTAAACGAAAAGACAGAAGGTTATTGCAAGTATCAAGTCCGACTAAAGGGGTAGTTACAGACGTTGTAGTAGCTCTTGATGGAACTGGTAATTTTACACGAATTAAAGATGCGATAGACGCAGCACCACAATTAAGTACAAAAAGATTTGTGATATATATTAAGGGGGGAATTTATAAAGAGTATGTGGAGATTAGCAAGAAAAAATGGAATATTATGATGATTGGTGATGGAATTGATGTTACTATTATTTCTGGGAATAGAAATTTTATTGATGGATGGACCACTTATAGATCTGCAACATTTGGTAAGTTTTCATTTTCATTTATTGTCATATATTATCATAATTCACGTTGAGTAACGTACTCAATATTTCAAAACATCCCCCCACTTTTATTTAATAATGATAGGACGCATATTAATAAGATTATAAAAATACCACTATTTTTATTCTGCTTTTTAAACATGGCCCATAAGGTATGTCTGCAAATATTGATTGACTAATTAATTACCCTTTCCGTTTTAAAAAATAATAATGTAATTTTTATTTTTTTAATAATTTCTTAATTTAAATATTTTTTATATAATACATTTAATATCATAAGATTGATGGGTATTTTGTTATATTCTAAATATTTTTAATTCAACTTTTGTTTGAACTTTCTTAACTCTATATTAAGTCAAAATGGAAAGCTTGAATTATGTTATAACTAAAAACGAAATTATTTATTTGAAAATTTTAAAGTTGGAGTTGCAGTTGTGTTTGATCATAACTTTTAAAGATAATATTTAAAATTTAAATGTATTATTTTAAAATATATAAAATATTATTTGAACCTGAAATATAATTTAAATAAGGTTATTTTATGAAAATTAAAAAAATAGGATTTATTTAAAAACAAAATAAATTTAAAATGAAAAAAAAAAGTGAAAACAAGGGTTTTGGTTGTATCAAAATTTCAGGACCAAACAGAAATAAAGTGAAATAATTTTTCAGAAAAAAATATAAATTAAAAATGGCATATAATACTAATTCATAAATTTAATCCCTAAATTATTATTACTGTAACTCTTACCAACTACCAACATTCAATACCTATTAGCTAGTTACTATAAGACAAATGCAAATTTCGAAAATGATTTGATTCATCCCAAGTTACGTACCTAATTAAAATGTCGGTATTCCTTTATCATATGTGCATAATTGCATATAATACAGCCAGGGGCAGAGCTCCTTTTTAAGTCATCGAGTTGAGTTGAATTTCCTTAATTGAAAAATTATACCGTATATATAAAAATTGTCGAATAACAACAATGATAATATATTTAGTATGACCTTAGTCAAATTTTTGATTCTGTCACTGAATGCAGCGGTAAAAGGTCAAGGATTCATAGCCCGAGACATAACATTTGAGAACACAGCAGGACCCGAAAAACACCAAGCAGTAGCATTTCGATCCGACTCTGACTTATCGGTCTTGTTCCGATGCGCGGTGAGGGGCTACCAAGACACTCTCTACGCCCACTCGATGCGTCAATTCTACAGAGACTGTACTATTACTGGCACAGTCGATTTCATTTTCGGAGACGGTACAGCCATTTTCCAAAACTGTCAAATATTAGCACGAAAAGGACTGTCACAACAAAAAAACACAATTACAGCCCAAGGTCGAAAGGAAATCGCTGAGACAACAGGTTTCACTATCCAATTTTCAAACATATCTGGTGAACCGGATTTATTAGCTTCTCTCAATTCTACGTATACGTATCTTGGAAGACCATGGAAGACGTATTCGCGAACTGTGATCATGCAATCTTACATGAGTAATGTAATTAGACCTCAAGGTTGGTTAGAATGGAACGGAAATATTTCACTTGACACATTGTATTACGCCGAGTATCAGAATTACGGGCCTGGCGCTGGTTTGGGCGGTAGAGTTAATTGGCCTGGTTTTCATCTGCTCAATGATTCATCACAGGCTAATAATTTTACCGTCGCTCAGTTCCTTTTGGGCAACTCATGGCTGCCTCCTACGGGAGTTAAGTATACTGCTGGTCTAGCGGTTTAAAGTTACTAATATCTATGGACGGTCTTCGTTTATTTTGTTCTTTTTTAGTTGTCTTTTTTGGATGCATTGGACAATTTCATCATTTACTATTTTTATCCATTTTACTGGTACATCTATATACATGTTTAGTGCGTGATCAATTAAGATCTGCGGACACTTTGGATGAACTATATTATGAGAATTAATGACTTTTGAATTTTATGCAGAGTTTTCATCTGAAATGATTAATTCGTATCGTTGGATTTGATTTCATCACTCTGAATTTTTTTTAAGTAACGATTATATATTCCAAATAAAATATTACTCACTCTGTTTTAATTTATTTTTTTGGTTTTGACTTGAGGGAGAGTTTAGGAAAGTAAAAAAAAACTTTTGAATCTTTTAGTAGAAAATTAAAGATATGTGAAATGATGTACCAAAATGTTTTTTAATCTCGTGGTCTTAAACATGTGGGGAAAGTTAGAAATAAGAAATTGTCAAAAAAGGGAATTTTTTTTTTTAAACAGACAAAAAAGTAAATTGAAACAAACAAGCTGAAACAGGGTAATACTAATTTGTACTCCCTCAGTTCCTTTTTAGTTGTCATAGTTTCCTTTTTGAGAGTCAAATGATATAAATTTTGATTAAAATTTTAAAGTACTTTTCATATAGTTTTTGAATATCTTAATTTTTATTTTAAAATATCGAATTAACGTTATCTAATTTAGGTTCGAAAATAAGTCAAACTGACTTTTGAAAAACGCAACATGACAACTAAAAATGAACGGAGGGAGTAGTACATTTTCCTCAAAACTTTTTACGCTAACTTAACCTTAAACTTGTACGTAGGTGTTATTTTGAGCTGTCTCAGAAGTTTTGATGGTTAACAAACTTCGGACCAGATCCCATGTGAGACTGATAGTGTCCGTAAAATGAAAATGACAGTTGGCTAAAGATGCAACACTACAGGACCTGTTGTGGTTGGTGCGCGCCTCCTGCATTACAACAGACTCTCAGCCAATGACATTACTTCTTGTGTTTGTGCCTATCCTATAATATGTTTATTCTCCATTAACACAAACAAGTTTTTCCATATCAGATTTTTCAAGAAAGCAAAAGCGTCATTCTCTCCGGGAAATACGACTAGAAGAACAACAATAAACCTGATAGAGTAGTCATTGTTCTTAGCTGTTAGGATTTATATTTCTATGCTTGTTCATGTAACATCCATTCCTAAGCTATAAAGGAATTAGATCAGTGTCAAATTCTTGTGTGTCCTTCCAAAGTTTAGCTAGAGTTAGCTACGTTTGGATCGTAAAGTCTATATTCGCTAGAGTTAGCTGGTGTAGTGGACAACATAGGTGTTGTTAGTTCTTGTCTGGTAACAAAGTTGTTACAACAAGGGGGGAGGGATTAGTAAGATAATTCCTAAATTGCTGGAGTCTATAATCTGAATCTCAGCTCTATTTTGAGTGAAATGAAGTTGAGTTGAAAATCATGTGAGAACAAGTCAAGGTTTTCTCCTTCCTTAAGCAAGGGAATTTTCACGTGAAAATTTTTGTGTCTGATTTTTATTATTTATTTTCCACACTGTTATTCTGTCAAGGGACCTGATCTATTAACTACTAATGGACGCACATTCTATCAGTAAGCTTATTTAGTTTTTTTTTTCTTTCTGGCTTTATTCTATTATACAATTCTAATACATGCATACAAAATACATAAAAAAAAAACTAGGCTAATAAGATAACAGATATTTTTAATTTATATAATAGATAGAGATTTAATGGGTTTCCATTCCATCTTCCACCAAATAAAATTGATTGAAATCAAAGTTTTACGCGTTTTCTACAATAATAATAAAGTCCAACAACGATATTTCACGTGGAAATTCCTTCTTTTTCCTTTTAGGCAGTTGTATGACACATTTATGGCTTAGCTTTAATTAACTGATCTCCAAAATATCTCTGTGATGTTGATGTTGATGTTCAACTAGTAGTACTTGTGCATCATGTCACATGAATTCATGGAATAAGGAGTTGTTTGGTACTCCATCTATCCCTAATTATTTGTCCACTTTTGAATTAACACACTTATTAAGAAAATATTTATTGACATAGTGAGTTTACCATTTTACCCCTATTAATTATGAAGTGCATGAATTAAAAACTTAAGATTTTCAAAAAGTTCTATCTTTTTCAAAGTAATTAATTGAGGGTATAATAGGTAAAAAGAAATTGTCCCTTCTTGATTTGTCAAAATGGACATGTAATTAGGGACAACTAAAAAAGAAAAAATGGACAAGTAATTAGGGACAAAAGGGAGTACGTGGGATAAAGTATATTTTAGAATTAAGTTTCAGATAAAGTTTATATTATATTTAGTTGTAATTTTATTCGGAGCTTAATATCCTACTCATCTCATTAAATTTAAGATTTCTTTATCCTACATTTCATATGGGATAAGAGGTTGAAAAATGTCTCCATATGTATTAGTAATGATTCAAGAATGCTCTCTTTTCATCCGTTAAGATCAAGTTTGTTCCTCCTTCCACTCATTGGATAAAAACTTACCTTAATCTATTAGAAATGATTTAAATTTGTCTCTCAGTCTACCTATTAGATCAAAATGTCCTTAATATATAGGAAACTTTCAAAAACAACAAACATTAGGCCTTAAATAGGACTCCATAGCTACAGTTTCACTGATTACAATTCACAACAATATTTTGATTTGCTACGCATCTGTATTTTTGTATTTTTTTCGCGGATTTTGGAAAAAAAATACAAATACAAACTGATTTGTATTAAAATGAATACACATTAGCAGGTGAGAGGCGAGCGAGATCGAGAGAGGGAGGAGAGAAGATTGTATTTATTTTGCATTGTATTCTGTATTTATTTAGTGCATAACTATTTTGTATTATATATCAATGTATTCAAAATATAACGAATACAACTGATTCATCCTCTCTGTGATTGGATACAATTGATACATAATACATTTGACAGACAGGATGAATGCATATTGTATTCGTATGAATACAAACAAAATTGTTACAAAAATATAAATACAGTTTTTCAAATACAATTGATAATAAATACAAAACTCACATATATTTGATTGAATACAATTGATGATACATAATACATTTGAATATATTTCTTCATATTGGCAGGGGAGAGAGAGAGAGAAGGGAGAGAGTTTGCTATAATAACAACATATAGTGATTTTTTTGCAACTTTCTTAAACTATAACTATTTTCCATGAATATGTTGACATTTTTGCCATTTTCCATAAATTTCCCTATAACTATTGTGACCTTGCCAAACTTCAAAAATCTCGACTTCAAAACTCAAAATTTTATGTTTTAAGTGCAAAGTTTTAATGCTTTGTTTGTCAAACTTCTAAAATTTGCTTATTTTGAATAGTATTTTTCAAAAGTATTTTTTTTGTGAGAAACAATTTTTGTTTGACTTGTCAAATTAAAAAGTACTTTTGAACAATAATAAGTGTTTGACCAAACTTTTAAAAATTATTTCTAAGTATATTTTCTCAAAAGTGTTTTCCGAAAAAAGTAATTTTGGGGGAAAAATATTCTAGCTTTTGAGAAATAGGGGGCGTTTGCACTTTTGCCCTTATTTTGTGTTAGTCTGTAATTTTTGCCTCTTATAACAAATAACTTTTTTGGTAGGGAAAATTTATATTCTCATGTCATAATATTTCATAAGTTATGCACATTCATGCCTTCTATTTCAAAAAAACTTATGCATCATTAGGCGTAAGTTTGATTGCTAATGGGCAAGATTAAAGACCAATTTATTTGAATGACAAAAAATAAAGACTAGTCCATTAAGGGGAAATGTACATTTTATGGAAAACCTGCTTCTGCTACTCTTTAAAAATATTTATTTTCTCCCAAAAGCGTAATCAAACACCTCAAGTTTTAAAAATAAATAATTATTGAAAATAAATAAATAAACACTTCTTTCCTCTAAAAAAAATTGGCCAAACATACTTACAAATGAAAATGACTATTTGACGTTGAAAGTTCATTTGATCAAAATTGAACTTGATATCAAAGAAAAAGATACACACCAATGGGTACAAGGAAAACTTACCTTGATTTTTTATCACAATCATAATGAAAGGAAAAGAGAAAAACAAACACATATGTTCTTGAACTTAAAATATTTAACAAATTCTTGATGGTAAAAGAAAACTTCAAGACATAGAGTTGCAAAGATCATAATACTAGTACTCAATATGTGATTACTCTTCTTTTTACCTTTTGCTTCTTCTAAAATGACCCTCAACTATTTGGATGGTACAAAATTACCCTCCCTCTACCTTTCGGCCCCCAAATACCCTTGACGTCAACCTTTTGGCTAAAAAATGCCCTTATTTCTAACGGCCCACACTTAAAAGGTGGACGGGAGGGCAATATTGTACCAAATCCCATAGTTTAAGGGTATTTTAGGCCCTTATCCGTTAAAATAATTTGAAATTACTTAATATATGAGCTCATATGATTGACCTAATTTTGGGTTCCATAGTAAAATCACCCCCCCCCCTCGCCCTTTACCTCCTCTCTCTTCTACTTTTTTTCTTCTTCTTGAATCTTGTCCACCATTTTAAATTTCTTTTTTTAAAACTTATGACAAAACAATGGAGAAAAATATGAGGAAAATAACGAGAATATTCATATAGAAATAATGGTTCGATAGAAGATAATTTAATATCATTTTTTCTTTTGTGTGTACCCAAAATTCATAATAAATGAATAAAATAATCTTTTCTCTTCTCCCCCTCCCCCCTACCCCATCATGGTAATAATATAAATTAAAAGAATATGAACATGTAAATTCATTTTAAGTTTGAGTCTTTGATATCCTAATTAAGAACAAAAGATTAAAAAAAAAAGAAAAAGAAATAAAGGAGGGAATGAAAAGGACAATTGAATAATTAATAGAAAAATTTATGTTAATAAAAATAATATTTTTTATATGAACATTCATATTCGCATTTTGGATGAATCACAAGTTATGAGCGGCTATAATAAATTGTGCATTGATTTAAAATAGGCTAATGAAAAGATATCATGAAATATTTTTTTTGAATATTATTTTCAAGCATATCGTGTCAAAATATGAATTATATGTGGTTTTTATTATTTATTTGAAAGGGGGTTAAATTTGGACCAATCAGATTAGACAACATAATAAATAAATATTTAATTATTTAACTTTAGGGGAGCTGTTAAGAATAAGAGAAAATATGAGCTAGATGGTTAATATCGAGGGTATTTCTGAACCAAAAGGTTGACGTCAGGGGTATTTGGGGGCCGAAAGTTGGATGAAGGGTAGTTTTGTACCAATTCGAATAGTTGAGAGGCATTTTAGGCCATTTTCCGTTGAATTTAATGATCTCTTCACATTTGATCCAAGTTTGTATTTATTCCAAAAATCTTTTTCTCAAGTGTTCTGTATATATCCTGTTGGAAATTGTTCACTTTTTCTCTTATCTGAAACTTCAACATTTGATTTAATTAAATAATGTTGGTGAAAATTACAAGATTACAAATTACAACTAAAAATAAAAATGAAGAAAATAATTATCTTCAGGTTGAGACACAAATATCTTACTATCTTTAAGGATATTCAAACCCATTACAACAAATCTTTTCACCTGTCCAAATTAGTTTTCCTGACTTGTCCCCTCTAGGATACAACAACCCAATCACAAAGTATAACTCAACAAACTCTGGATAAGAGTTGAATCCAAAGCTCTACAAAAAGAGCACCTTCCTTCCACTAATAGGAACTCTCTTTTTAGAACCTTTTATGCACTCTCTATTTTCTTGTACTAATTTTTTTAAAAGGAAAACCGTTACTATATATAGGTGAGAAATTCTTCCTTACAATGAATAGGAAGATAATGGAGTAGTAAATAGGTAGATAAATGGCCAAAAGGGGAGCGATAGGCTTTCTATATTTAGTAAGGCAATAACATGGATTCTCAAGTAAATAGAAGTAGAACATGAGTTTACCAGGGGAATCAATATCCTCAATCTTGTTGAGTTCAGGTTTCAGAGATGTCTCATCTGCAGCATCATTCGATTCACCAACAACAGAATTTGTGGGGATAGCCAGATATACGAAGGGCCTGTGGATTTGAATATAATCTGAAAACCACGAAGTGCCTCTCTTTATATAAAACATAATATATGCCTGCTCTGCCAAAACAACATCTCCTTGAACAAAAACAACTTTTGACAAAATCAAACAAACTATCAAGTTAGTTGTCGTAAACAAGCTTAGTTGTGGGAATCATTATCTCCAATCTTGTTGAGTTCAGGTTTCAGAGATGTCTCATCTGCAGCATCATTCGATTCACCAACAACAGAATTTGTGGGGATAGCCAGATATACGAAGGGCCTGTGGATTTGAATATAATCTGAAAACCACGAAGTGCCTCTCTTTATATAAAACATAATATATGCCTGCTCTGCCAAAACAACATCTCCTTGAACAAAAACAACTTTTGACAAAATCAAACAAACTATCAAGTTAGTTGTCGTAAACAAGCTTAGTTGTGGGAATCATTATCTCCAATCTTGTTGAGTTCAGGTTTCAGAGATGTCTCATCTGCAGCATCATTCGATTCACCAACAACAGAATTTGTGGGGATAGCCAGATATACGAAGGGCCTGTGGATTTGAATATAATCTGAAAACCA
>JAJONR010014413.1:0-16279 GCA_029582245.1 Solanum etuberosum
TAATAAATTTTATAATTTGAATTTTATTGAATATTATACTAAAGATTATAAAAAAAGAAAAAGATTATGTAAAAAGAAAGAAAGAAAGAAAAATTATCTATGTTTTACCAAAAACATTTTAAAACTTTAAATTAAACAACTCAAACTTTAATAAAGTTTTTACAACAATATTCAAGGTAATGTATTCTGGATAAGTGGCTATCATTTTATTTTCTAAAATTCATTAATCTTTTTTATAAATAATAATAATAATATTAGGATGAAAAGTAAATGTTTTATAATTTTCAAAAACACGGCATTAAAAACAAGTATATATAATAACTCTGAATTATTATTATTATTATTATATGTATATTTATATATTTAAAATCTTTTATTAAATTTTGACTTTAGACTTCTAATTTTATTGAACCGTTCTTATAGGATGATATTGCTTTTGAGATAATCATGTGTGGATTTCATTCTAGCTTAGGAACTCAACTATCTTAGCAAATATGAATTGAAATAGCAAAGTGCTTTGCAGTTCATCTCGTGAGAAAAGTAATTGAAATTGACGAAAAATTTAAATTATGATTACTTAATTAACTTAATCAATTTGTAGGATTCTTAATTAAGCAACGGGTGATATTCGAAAACTACACAAAAAATACTATAAATCACATTAATTGACAATTGAAAATATTTAAAAGATATACGAAAAAACTTACGATCAAAGATATACTTATTTGAATCTCGATATTCGAAAAGTGACACATAAATTGAGACGGAGGGACTAATATTTACTTGTTTTGTCCAACAATAGTTATCCGTTTTTGACTGGACACACACTTTAAGAAACAATAAATATTAGGAGTAATATTACTATATTACCCTTTGAATGTATTAAATTTAATGCTTTGGGAAAGTAATAAATATTCACTAGAATTTAATATCAATGGTAAAATAGATACAAAAGGATAAATTATCTCTTATTTTCTTAAACTGGACAAGTATTGTTGGAGTTGGACACATATTTTTAGTATAGTGGACAACTAAACATGAACGAAGGGAGTAGTAAATTCTACTCTCATAATTGTTATGAATTCAGTGAGAAGATTGAACTCGTATTTAAATTAAGTTTGTCATGAAATTTGAAAAAAAATATAAAATTATTTCAAAGTGAAAAATGATATTTAAAAATTGGTTGTATTCGGACATATATACAAATTGAAGTGAAAAAAGTGAAACGCTTTTTCCTTGTTCCTCAAATTCTTAAATATTCAATCAATTCAACTTCACATTAAATTCCAAAATTTTATGGCTAAATATATTTATTTGAGAACTCCGAAAAAAAGTAAAAAAAACTCATGGCCAAACGCGCAAAACTTCTTTCATATTTTTTAAACTGGACAAGTATTATTAAAAGATATATTTATATATTATATCAAAAATAAATATGATTGAGAAACTCTAAACTATAGTTATTTATGAAAATTTCTCAAAAAAATACTAGTATTGGAAAAAAACTATGATGAAAACTTTCTCATAGCCTCAGGGCTCGTTTGCCCATAAAAAAAATTTCATTTTCTTCGAAGGCAACTCCCAATTTTTAAGTAGTATTTTTCGCTTTGAGATTTTTTTATTTTTTTTTACAATGATATATAGTCAAATGCCTACTTAAATTGAGCCTATATTTTAACTTCTTTGTTAGATTGACTCAATTTACATATAAATTTAATGATTAGCCTAATGTCATGATCCGCCACTTTATTCTTTAAATTTGATATAAAAATAAGGGGGATCTAGAGTTATGAAGAGGTTAGTAGAAAACTTTAGAACTCCCTAGATCTTTTCTTAAAAGACTCTAGAATGTCTTAGAAAGCTTTAAAATTCTCTAAACCAGTAGAGAATTCTAGAAGAGGGACTAAATTGTAAATAAATAAGGACTTGTGTAATAATTTTATTTATACTTTAACCCCCTAGAAGTATTATAAATAGAGGAACTCTTATTTTGCAAAGACAGCCTAACAAGTTGTAAGTAACCTTCCATGCAATATAGAAAGCCTTCTTAAAAGCTCTCTTAACTTGACTCTAAGTCTGTGACACTAAAGTAGTAGAGAAGAAGTAGTAGAGAAGAGAAGTCTGTGACACTAAAGTAGTAGAAAGTCTGTGACACTAAAGTAGTAGAGAAGACACTAAAGTAGTAGAGAAGAAGTAGTAGAGAAGAGAAGTCTGTGACACTAAAGTAGTAGAAAGTCTGTGACACTAAAGTAGTAGAGAAGAAGTAGTAGAGAAGAGAAAGTAGAGAAGAAGTAGTAGAGAAGAGAAAGAGGAGGAGGGTTGAAGATTCTAGAACAACAAGAATGATAGGTACAAAAGAATTGGTAATTTCTAAATGTTTTGTGATTTGTTGCTTTGGAAAAAGCCAAATCCATTTTCAAATTTTCGCCCAAATATATTTACTCCTTATATATTTCATTCTTCATTCACTGATTTCAGTTATCAATCACTTTTTTTAAAAAAATTCATCATAATGGTTGGTGGTACAGCTAGAAACTACAATGGTTGGTGGTAAAGCTAGAAATTCGGGAGGAAGACTTAAAATTCAAATAAACAGATATTGTTATAGGCCTGTGAAACTTCATTTACATTTTTACTTTACTTCATTTACGTTTTTACGATTGTTGTTGTACCTTTCAGAATTCATTCGGGTGGAAGACTTAAAATTCAAATAAACAGATGTTGTTGTTATAGGTCCGTGAAACTTCATTTATGTTTTTACTTTACTTCATTTATGTATTTACGTTTTTACGTTTTTACATTGTTGTTGTACCTGTTATATGCCCATCCTTCTTGTGCGGGCAAATTGAGTTGTTGGAGAAGTCATGTTCATGGCCTGTAAATTACTGGATTGTAACCCAGTTATCCTAACGATATTTGTTACCAGACCCTCAACGACATACGATGAGTATGGTTGCGTGAAAGAGTAGAACAATTTTATATTGTATTACAACAATTATTTGAAACGAGGAATTCACATGCTGAAGAGAGAGTATCCAAACATTTCAATCATTTACGGCGACTACTACAATGCCTATCTCTGGCTTCGACAAAATGTTGTTGCTCTTGGTAAGTGCTAAAATGTGGTCAAATTTCCATACACCTATAATATTTACTAGTCTCTTAGAATGTGCGTGAGATTATACATTTATCTCAAAATATTTAATATAAATTTTGTGGTGCAAATGATAAATTTTGAATGGTACATATTATCTTATTAAAAAAATAAGCAAATGATTGTAATATTTAAAATGATGAAAGTAAGAGGCATACACATGAAAATACAAATATTACATAGCTTACTTAAGATGCAATCCCCTCCACTTACGCCATCTTTCAACCTCTTGCAGGCAGAGTTCGAATCAATGAAAAGTTTATTGATTTAAAATTTTAACTATTTTCATTTACTAGATTTTAAATGTATAATTATTACATATTAAATGAATTTCTTACCATTAGTCCATCACATTTTGTCCAACAGTTTTTCTAGCATTTAATTAATTGCACAATTTACAGGTTGATACCATTTGACTTGACACAAAGTTTTAAGAAATAAAGAAAGACTTTTGAAATTTATGATCTAAATCACTTTTTCATTACTTGTGTGATTAAAGGTAATTCAGAAAAGTATAAATTAATTTATTTTTAATTAATTATAGAAGAATTAGATAGAGAGTGTAATAGCATTTGTCCTAAAATTTCCCTAGAGTCAACACACTTTACTTAGTAGGCGTTTGGCCATGCGATACCATATCACGATATGGAATCGTGAGATGAAATCAACGCTTGGACATGCGATTTTACGCTGATTCCATATCATGAGATGTGATTCCATATTCTCCAAAAATCATGATATGGGAATTCCATATCATGATTTGAGATATTTTTAATACAAAAATTGATCTACAAGTTTATATTTTGTTAAAACAACCCCACATTTATATCTATTAACCATTTATTTTATTTGTAAATAAAATTATAATGACATCATTACTTTTTAAAATTTATTATTCTCACCGACATAAAATTTATTATTCTCACCAACATATAGTCACTTTAACTCACACCAACCGATGTTGAGTAATATTAAAGACTAGTACACTACAATTTATATTCAATTTTTTTATTGAATTAAAGTTTGATGAATTAAAGTTAGATGAAACAGTTACTTAAGTGGAGAACAAATAGCAATGTAATAATTTATTATGCGATTTTATAAATTTTTGGTTATTTGGTAAGATTGAATAAACAATTGGGGTTATTTTAAAATTTTTACAACTTATGAGATTTTTATGTTTATGAGAAAATATACAACGCCAAAATTTCATATCGCATGTCCAAACATAACTTCAATTTCATCTCATAATTCCATATTATGATATCATATCATGATACCATATCGCATGGCCAAACGGCCCTTATGCACTTTTTATACCAAAAACTGAAGTTTCAGCATTCATATTAAGTTTTCTAGCCTCACATAAATTTTCAAAAACATCCAACAGAATTATTCCATTGCTATATAGCCTATATACAACATCCAAATATATATACACAAATTTCGTTTCCTCGAAAATATGTATTTCAAATACTAGTAAATAGCTAAATCCGCCTAAGCAAGCAAAATTATGATAACGTACATTCCCATTTACAGTTCGAGCATTACCAACAACATCAAACATAATCTAGTTAAGTTCATCCCAGTTGTCTGATGAACAGATCATTTAGGTAGGTTCACGAGGACGGGCTGCCCAGAGTGAACTCAGAGCACGAAGACGTTGAACATACTCCCCGAAAGCAAGTAAGCCCCTAGCTGCTTGGTGTGTTGTCAAAATAATAGACATTTGTTGTAGTGTTTGCTGTCGAAGGTGATCCGCCTGTTTACAAATCAAAGCAACAACATTACATTATCATTCAAGAATACAGTATCATTGTTGAGACAGTTCATTTTGTAATGGCCTTATATATAAGCATATCTGGCGTACGTGTATTAGACCTTTCTGTAACAATCATTTTCTATTCAAACATTTCAGTACAATGACCGAGTTCTCTTTAGAACTCAATTTTCATGTTATGTTATATAGAATAGATAACATCATTTCTATATATAGAGGTTTGACAGATTATAGCGGTTTCAAACCTTAGCAGATTTTTCGTTGTAATTGAAGGACCATGTGAAGAATCTATACTTAATGTATACTAGTTGAACATACGCATCAGTTTCTTTCAGGATTACAGTCATCTTTATACTCGATTTTAGACGATATTGAATGACCATTGAACGCGTTGAGATACAGAACGACAATGAAAGTGAGACAAACCTGGTTAACAAAGCTCTCTAATGCTTCTAAATTTTCCATAGAAGAAACCATTTGGGAAGTGTAATTTCCAGCTCCTGTGTTCATATTTAGGATGCTCTGAGCCAGAGTCTGCTGAAGTTTATCCATTCCCTGTGTGAGAGCATCTTCAGCTTGCTGGCAACAGTGTCGCAGATTACACACTTTAATGATTTGCTGATCGGTCAAGGGCTCGAGTTGTGGCATCACCACCTGTGTTAAGTTGATATAAATTAGAAATCTTGTGTTCATAAATGTTCTGCTTTCCATTTGGTGACAAATGAAGTATAATATAAACTGTATGGTGTCAAACGACCTATACATCAGATAGGATTTGTGCCTAGTTCAGGAAATTTATGCATGAAAAACGCTACGAGAAACTCAAAAGCAAATGAAGGTAAAATAGTTCAAAAAAAGCAGTAAAGTGCACCAGGGACTACATTTATGAGTTCTGATGGCTTGAATCCTCCAATCCAGAGGAAAAAGCGCTCGACGGAAGTTCTCCACATCCCAGACATTAAGTAAAACACGTCAGCCTTGGCGGCATCAGCTTTCATGCGAAAGAGATTGAAATAGTGGCTTAAGACATTTTCTACTAGCAACTGAAGCTCCATATCGCTTACAGGAGACTGCAAAATACTCCGCAATTCTGCATTCTTTTTTTGTTGCTCTTCCACCCAGTGGCTGTATTCTATCTCGAATGCAGCTATTCCTGCTTAGGCAGCATTACTTAATTATGAAAAAAATCTCTGTATACACTTTAATAGCATCAAACAGTCGAAGTAAATGGGCTAATATTCTACTCTAATAGCATGAATTATTAGCTAATGAAATGCCAATGATTTAGAGCACACATGGACGCGCTCGTCTTGTTAGTAAAAGGACAATATGAAACACAACCTAATGAAACATTGTAAGTAGTCTATTCTTTCACATATCACAGAGCGAGTGTCTCCTTTAAAAGGATGGCTAAAGTATACTTTTATGATTTTAATGTAGAAATATCCATAGCCTCACACTTTCGAATACATTGAGATCTCTTAAAGAACAGCTTCATGTAAAGGCACATAAATGTTCAAGAAACAATTTAAACTCTGCACCTATAAACTATTTGCATATTATCGTAATCACCAATCCAGCTTGGCGACTAGTTTCAACGTCAAATTGGTACATCATTCAACACAGATCAGTAGTTAAGCTAGTAATGACGCCAAGATAAAATGCAAAGTAAACTATCAAGCGACAACTCCTCTGTCCACATACCTGGATTAATTGTTCCTAATAGCCCCATATTGCTATTTGAACCTAACATGTATAGTCCCTGCAATAAGCAGTTTCATAATGTCAAAGGCTGTGATGGATATAAAATCGGACCACATATACATATACTTGTTAGTAAGAAACACGCAAGGAATGATATCTCTGACCTGCTGTCTAGCTCTCTCAAGCTCCAATTCGAGTTGTGCCAGCTTCAAACGACTGGTTTCCAGCTGCTGTACATAGGCCTGTGAAAAGGGTGAAGAAAGAAATCAAGAGGAATTTTATGACTAATAGAATTTCCTAAAACATCTATGTGTGCAAGGAAAATTATGAGAAAAACTTCATTTACCTTTTTCCGCATACGGCTCTTACGAGCAGCTTCACGATTTTGCGCTAAACGTCGTTGTACCTGTCATTCATTTGATATGAAAAGGTATAGTATTTACATCAGAGGTTGATCTTTCTACTTATGTATCCTGTGATAGGATACATAAACCGAAAAGGAGAGAGTCGGGGCATCCACCTTGTCTGAAGAACTCCTCGGTGCTTGATTATCTCCAGAGCCAGAGGGCATATGTTGTTCACCGGATGTATACCCCGACTACAATAAGCACAGGTAAATATTAGCCTGACAACTCTACTACTAACTTGAATTTTATTAGCTAGAACTTGGAAATATGTTGTTTTACCTTGTCGTCTGGCCTATCGTTTGGCTGTGAAACCATACACGCATCAGCACTAGGCATAATGCCACCTCTAAACGCGTCTTCCCACACACTCATCTGGTGAAATGGTTCATATATGCCCATCCTTCTTGTGGGGGCAAATTGAGTTGTTGGAGAAGTCATGTTCATGGCCGGTAAATCAGAATTTCTGCCTGAAATGAATTTAATTTCCATCCAGTATGTACTAAGGAAAATGTTATTGCATAACAAGATGGAAAAGGAATAGAACGGAGCACTTATCGTTTGTTTATCCATTCATCAAAGCAAGATCTTTTGAAAATGCAGACTAATTTCCAAAGTTCAGTTGGCTACTTTTAAGTGTTCATGACATGTAAAGCATATGGCTTTTAAACTACATATACACCTTTTCTTTAAGGAAATCATGGACTACTTCTATCTGACATGGAAAGGGTAACACGGAAGAAATAAACGACAGGTAATCAATCGAAAGAAAAACAAGGAAATCAACAGAACTGATAAAATGATGGAGTATATGAATACTGGGGAACATTCTTCTTCACATACAAACACATAGACACACAACAGCAACATGACGATTTACTTGCACTTTCACCTTTTTTCTTCCTTTTGAACTCTCAACTCTTAGGAATTACCAACTATTGCATATACCAAACGGTAAATGTATCTTATGTTAAATGATCCTTTTTCAACTTTAAGCTAAGTAAAAATTATGATAAACTACAAAAACACTAGTGATTTCTTCCCATCTGTTCTACCCTTGGTGGACACAGTTACTACATGTTACTAGTGGGAATTGGCACGTATCCCATGGAATTAGCCAAGGTGCGCCCAAGCCAGCCTGGACAGTACTGGACACTATAGTTATCAAGAAAACTAAAATTTGTGGTAAACTATTTTCTTACACATCCATATTCTAAGGCAAAAATGAAAATTCTGATCTACCTATAAACACAGGAAAATGGAATTACAGAGTGGTTTATCAATGTTATCATTTAATTTAGAAGATCATTCTCTTGACTCAATCTTTAACAATTAGTAGAAATTGCCTCAAATTTACCCAAATTACTACACATGTAATCAAGTGAACACAAAAATGTTTGAATATTTTTCAAGTAAAACAAGAAATTGAACAAGAACAGAACAATAGGAATTTATATTTAATTAAGAGACTAACCTGTTCATTAGTATTGTGAAGATACTCTTCTTGCAAATTAGAAGCAATAACTGACCTTCTTAGGTATTTAAAGAAACCTTTAAACTAAAAGAGTAAAGAGAATTAAAAAAATAATCTCCATGGCTATAAAGAAAGAAAGTAAGTGTATTTAGAGGCAAATTTAAACCCCTATAGTAGGATAAAGGCAGAGAAGCAAAATGACAAAAGAAATACAACTAAGTACTCAAAGCAGTTGACTGCTTGCTGTCAACTGTTGTTGATGCCTTTTATATTATGACTAAAAATGTACACACAAACAACATAGAAAAAAACATTACACACTCACATACTTATATATATATATACTCATATGGTTATGAATCAAGATCTTATTGTAGGCTTAATACATCACAACACCTTAAGCTTATGAGTTGTGAGTATCCGAAGTGTTCCTATTAGATATTTTTGGTTTAAATTTTTAAAAAATAAGTTATTCGCTTAAACATGTCATTTCATTTAATTATACGCATCTATTTTAATTGAAATATGTTTAAGATTTTACGACTTACGAAAGTTGATGTATATAATTAAAGGAAGTGACATTTTTTTACTTGAGAAACACACAAGAAAAATAATCCAAATTTTGAATTGATAGTATCTAATAGGAACACTTTATGTGTTCATGTGCTCAATTCAAACAAGTCATAATTTGAATATTTAAATAAAATTTATTGATAAATTTAAAAAATTATCAATATATTAAGCTTTTATCGAATAGCATGCAGAGCTTTTGGGAATGCCAAACAACTTGATTCGAATATTCTGCACCACCCATGACCATGGCAACACTTTTTCTTTTTATTATTCGGTATTCAGAATTCATCAAATTAACATTCTCAAAAACTAGAATTCAAGAACTTTTAACGGTATCCTTGGTGAAAGCAACACTTATTTTCGATGGGCCATCCACATGAGTCATTTGGGTTAATGCCGTGTTCTTTTTATCTTTAAGTGATTTTTAATGTGAGAAAAGGAGAAATGACATTTGGCTTATTGACAATATCCTCCTAGCTTTTTTCCAAAGGAAAGTACACTATTTAGGCAATTGGTGGTATGGCACTATATATTTATCTTTAAACTTTTAATTGTATTCTTAAAAAATATGTATGTATAGATTTATAAAGTAGATGTATTTTCTCTAAGAAAGTGTAAGCACCCGCAAAACTATCTTTATTCGAGAAGAGTCAATTGATGATCCGCGAGAAAATTATACAAGTCATTTTTTATCGAAAAATTCTATAATGAAGTGTAGAATATGATAAATACAATACTCATATGGAGTTCCATATAGATTCCTAGAATTTTAACTACTATTAACTTTGATAGGGATACAAATGTATTTTAAAAACTTTATTAACAAGTTAAATCTAGGCTTGGTGTAGATTGACACATGTTCTGTGGATATCAACTTTATGTGACAAATTTTATATGTTTATTTCACTTAATTACTTTTGATATAGTATTAATAAAGTTGCTACTTGCTAGGTAATTGGCCAGCATGTTCATCAAGTGTATCATACCTAACCAAAATTCGTGTGCATATCCAATAAAATACCTAAAGAAAATCTTTTTTTTTAACCCCGGGATAACTCGCCGCTACTATAGCCTCTGGTATAGCCTTTGTCTTCGGATGAGCACTTTGTGGGAACTGGGTAAATTTTCCACTGTGTAATAGCCTGCAAATGACACAGGGAATGTAAACTGCATTAGAAAAGTCATGTGCGATAGGCTCGACTCAAAAGAGGGGGATCAATACCGGATCATTCGTATGAATAACCACCTTCCAACCAACTGAGTCATTCCGAAGGATAAAGAAAATCATATTGATGGGATAAAAGATTAAAGATTTGTTGTGCAGCATTTATAATAAAGGTGTAACTAACTTTGTTACCTTTAACTAAAAGAAGAAAAAGTAAAGGTGAAAAAAAAGTAATTAATCGAATATCTTTCGGCTTAATAACATGTCAAACGTTACTAATTAAAAGTTGTATCTCTGACATTATGTTAATATAAGATTACTATAATATAATATAAAAAAATAATTGGCAATCTATATATTCAGGATAATTACTATATTAATGTGAGATTAATGTTATTGGATTAGGGAGCTAACGTGTTAAACTTTTTTTAATAAATCCCACTTGTTAACTAAAGTTATCAACTGCTGCATTGACAGGGATAAGGAGACAAAAGCAAAGGCAATTTGAAAAGGCAAAATAAGGTGGACTTGACAACATAAAATCACCATGAAATGTCTTTGATTTAGTTTTTTTTTTTAAAAAAAAAAAAACTAAAATTACTTAATCTAGTCTTGCTTTGAAATGTTTTACTCAGAGTCGAACATTTATTAGAAATAATCTCTCTATTCTCATGAGATATGAATAATGTCTGCATACGATATATTCTCTTCAACCCCTGGATATGTTATTGTTATTATTGTACTTTTAGTCTATAAACCCATGTTTAATTATTGTAATTAGAAAAAAGAAGGGGTCACATTCCAATGCTCGTTCCAACATGTTGATTACCTGTCTCCTCTATTCTTTAGTCCATAATTGCTTTTGATCTTGATTTGAATTCTATATTAGTGCTTCATTTATTAAAAATGCACTAATCACAATGTTTTCCTTTCACTAGCAAAAAGGTGAAAAAAATATAATGAAACTCCCTGTTGATTTATTAGGCTCCCAAGATTATTGATCAAACTTTCCTAGCTAGGGTGGAACAATTAAATTACAAAAAAAAACTTACTTTTATTCGATGTTTATATTACATCAAATGAATTATAATGTAAGCATATGACAGGGATATATATGTTGGGATTTGCAAATTGTAATTTTTTGTTATAGTAGCGATTGACCTGACACTCATAATGTATAACGATTCATATCCTGTTATTTTCAATGTGAACTCGATATAATTGAATTCTCCGTAATACTGCGGAGTTGTGCTGCATAGTACAGAGTCAAAAAGTTAAGATTATGTACGTCCTTGAACGAATAATTGTGAAAACGATAATCGATCCCCTTTGGAAAAAGGATAAATAGAATCTTGTACAGTTTGATCTGTAAAGTGACCTACCTAGCTAGCAAGCTCCAATGGAACAGTTTAATTTTATTTGTTTTCTTCCCAAAAAAAATATATATCGATGAAAATAAACACTCTCGCCGTCTATTTTACCTGTCATGTTTTTAAGAAAGATATTACTACTTTTTTTTGTTCATTTTTACTTGTCTACTTTATAATTTGCGCGTCTCTTAAAATGATGAATATGAATATTGTACTATAGTACTCATATTAATAGATTTTTCTATGTTTCCGAAATAGTTACTTAACGATAAAGAATAAAAACTTAAATAAACAATATCGTAATTTGTTAAACCTTCTTAAAGAAGAAGCATAATTGAGCGATAAATTCTAAATTTGAAGTTTGTGAGTTTATACCGTGATTTTAAATTAATATACAATAATATATATATTATATATATATATATATATAGTAATTCCATAAATTACAAGTTAGATTTGCCTCTTTAACTAGGTTCTCTTATTTTTTTTTCTTCGATTTATAAAATCTTTTTAAATGTGTCTTGTTCTAATTAATTAAAGTGTGGGTTAGAATATTCTTGATGACTTGATTTCTTTATGGAACTACACTAATGCCACTTGAAAACTATATTTTATATACGGAGAAGGGCCTAAAATACCCTTCAAGTATAGGAAATGGAACAAAAATACCCTCCTTCCATCTTTAGGCTCCAAAATATCCTTTCATTCACATATATGGACATATATTACCCTTTCACTGAACAGATTATTTAAGAGTAATAATTAATATTTTCATTAATGACGTGACAATATTTAATTGATTAAGTTTAAATTAACCAAAAAATAATAATTTCTCCTAATCAAACTCGATCCAACTAAATTCTACCCGACCCACTTAAAATTCTACAAACCCATATCTTAAAAAATTACAAGTGAAGTTTCTTCAATTTTACAGAAAATGTCGAAAGATGCTTCTTCTTCATCTCTTAGATCCACTTCTCGAACCAATCTGAAACCAACCGAGTCCAATGAGAATGACTTCCACAACCTCTTCACCTAGTTTCCTTTTCCTCCTCCTCGTACACCTCTTAATTCCATTCCCGATCAATCTCAAGACTTCCAATCTGAAAATTTTAGAGCTTCACATCGAAAATACGACACCCCCAATACTCTTATTGGAAATGGAGTTAGAGGGAAATCACATTCTGAACCTAATTCAGCAGAATTTCTAATGTGTTAACACTGGGGACTTGCTCTGGGGTTAGGCATGCTCTACATACTCCAGTTATCAACTCCGAGCCTTCTGTTCAAGTTCGGCACTTATTATTTGTTAATTTAAACTTCATCCAATTAAATATTTCCATGTCATTAATAAAAGAATTAATTATGACTCTTAAATAATTTGTTTAAGTGGAAGGGTAATATAGGTCCATATAGGTGGATGGAAGGGTATTTTGGAACCCAAAGATAGAAGGAGAATATTTTTATTCTATTTCCTATACTTGAAGGGTATTTTAGGTCCTTCTCCGTTTTATATATATATTAAAAAGGTTTTCAATTATATGTGTACTAACATTATTGATCCATCTTTATTGGAACTTTTCCTCCTCTTTGGATCTCTTTTTCTTTTTTCTTTCACTTTTCTTTCTATCTTTGTCATTTTCCTTCTCCTCTAAGGCACTAACTATTCGAATTATTGGCAAACGTCCTCATTACCAACTTTACTTCTATCAATTGGTTTTGCCCTTCTTGCATGAGCTTTTCATCCACTCAGGTGAGGGACACGTATTCGAAATTTAAATTTTTATTATAGTTTATTTAATTTATTAGATTCGAAATTTTTTATTTATATTTATTTAGAAATTTTATCATATATAAATATAAATAAAGTTTGAGTCAAAATTAGTATTCTCTTTGTCTCAATTTATGTGACATATTTCATTTTTCGAGGGTCAAACAGTTTAAGTTTGACCGAGAATTTGCTCATGGAATCTTTAAAATTTTTAAAATAGAATTTAAAAAGTACTATAAGTCACAATAATTGACAATTCAAAATATTTAAAAGATATATGAAAAATTTACCGTTAAAAATAAATTTATTTGAATTTCGAAATCTAAAATATATCACATAAATTGAGACAAAATATTGAGTTCGGAGGAATTGATAGCGTGCTTGTACACTAAAAGGGTGTTTCCCTAAATTGATCAAATTAACTTATAAATACTTTTTGATTTATTTATGCATTTGAAACAATAAAAATTAAATGCTTATAAGCATGATAGACCTAAAGTCATAAATTGATCACTCCAACTTGTGGTTTTACGACTGAGAAGCAATATTTTTAGTTTGACCAAGACTTTTACAATTTTATTCCTTCCAAATATACTAAATACTTATTATTAGCTTCAACTTCAATATAACGTGATTTCTATCTAAACTCATAATTGCTTACTTATGAAATCAGTTTCACTACCTAAAAATAAATTTTCAGCACATAAATGTTTATCAACTACATTTAACTAACTAATCCAATCAAGTCTTAATCCACCTCCCCGAAAGGAAAAAGAAAAAAGAAAAAAAGAAGAGTTCAAAAGTATACCTAAGTCTCGTGTTGATAAATTAGATGACTGCAATTTTTTTCAAATTCATTAAAATTATAAAATTAGCTGAGAAAAATATAACTCGCTCAATTATATTCGCTCAGGTTGGTTTATAGTTATTGATTCGCTTATTTATTCTCTAAACTTATTTCAATTCAACCAATTTCAATCCATCAAAAACGGGTTTGATAATTAAGATATAGCCCAAGTAACTTCTGGGTACACCAATTTTCCATCTCATTTTATAAATCCGTTCAAATTCTATTCAATCAGTCCATTTAACACCTCTAATATAAATTTTTAAAATAGGAATGTGAAATGAAACTTTAGGTTAGGAAAATGACAAGTTTGATATGGACTTGAGAGACACCATGATTGGTGGTGTAGACCAAAATGTAACTACAAATAGTTTATTTTGTCCCTTGACAATAATAATGGTGACTCTTCCTATACGAGAAGGTCACGTAATTCAGTGTGGATCCATTATAACTACCTTTTAAAGCCAATTTTTAGTTATCCAAGCTTTTAGAAAGATTATACATGAATGATGAAAGCATAATATATATATATTGTATCTTCCATGGTCCAAAAAGTCATTCACTGAAAATGATCCTCCACCATAAAACAAACTTATACCATAGTATTTTTAAGATTGAAAATTTTCTCTGACAAATATATATATATATATATATGATCAACGATGGATGATTAATCATATATATAACAGACGTAAACTTGTTTGAAATTAAGGCATAATTATTATAGTTATAGTTGTAGGGTAGGCTGAATATGATTCAAATCATTAAAATGGTAATCTAGTGTGTTTTAAGATTTTAAAATACAAACTGAGTTAGTAAAATAGAGTAGTGTTGGTTGAAAATATAATTAAGTAAAAGTTTGGTCTCTTTAATAGCTTAAGCTGTTAGATGAGATGATCACATACTTCAATATGATATATATCATAGCACAAACAGAAGTCATACGTTTGAGTCTCACCACCATCCATTATAAAAATGAAAATAAAAAGAATTTTTACGTGCTTGTCCCAAGAAAAAAAATCATCCTACGCATGAAAAAAGAATATATATATATATATATATATATATATTATAGCAATTATGTTTTTGCTTTCATGATGCAAGGATCCAATTACCTAAGTTTTAAATAATTACACAAAATAATATGAGAAACGAACCTACTTATTTAGAAGTGATGCTACTCATTATTATACGTAAAGATATGGCATGTATATTCTTTTCTAGGTATATATCCAAATTATAAGCTTTTAAACTTTTGGACTCTTTTGGCCTTTGCAGAGTTGATTTCTCATATGATCACTCAACTAATAGTTATTATCTCATAAAGTCTTATCTTCATCTTCTGTTGGAAGAAAATTGGAATCAAGAAAAGAAGAACAACTTTCTGAGATAATAATTATAGTTATTATCTCATAAAGTCTTATCTTCATCTTCTGTTGGAAGAAAATTGGAATCAAGAAAAGAAGAACAACTTTCTGAGATAATAATTATAGTTATTATCTCATAAAGTCTTATCTTCATCTTCTGTTGGAAGAAAATTGGAATCAAGAAAAGAAGAACAACTTTCTGAGATAATAATTATAGTTATTATCTCATAAAGTCTTATCTTCATCTTCTGTTGGAAGAAAATTGGAATCAAGAAAAGAAGAACAACTTTCTGAGATAATAATTATAGTTATTATCTCATAAAGTCTTATCTTCATCTTCTGTTGGAAGAAAATTGGAATCAAGAAAAGAAGAACAACTTTCTGAGATAATAATTATAGTTATTATCTCATAAAGTCTTATCTTCATCTTCTGTTGGAAGAAAATTGGAATCAAGAAAAGAAGAACAACTTTCTGAGATAATAATTATAGTTATTATCTCATAAAGTCTTATCTTCATCTTCTGTTGGAAGAAAATTGGAATCAAGAAAAGAAGAACAACTTTCTGAGATAATAATTATAGTTATTATCTCATAAAGTCTTATCTTCATCTTCTGTTGGAAGAAAATTGGAATCAAGAAAAGAAGAACAACTTTCTGAGATAATAATTAT
>JAJONR010014414.1:0-10728 GCA_029582245.1 Solanum etuberosum
AATAGATTTCTTGGAGAAAGACTTACCTTGAAGAAGAATCTTGAAAAAGATTGAAAGAATCTTGAATGGAGTCTTCTACTTTGATTTTTCCTTAGGGTTTTACCCTAGGGTTTGAGAGAGAAGAGAATGATGGATTAAAAGATGAAAAATCTGATTGTTTTGAGCCTTTTATTATTCAATAAATTCGTTTAGGGTTTTCTTGGAGGTAAAAAAAACAAAAACAACCCTTTTTAATGTTTTTCTGTTGGCTAATTCGAGACAGTATTGTATAGGTTGCTAAAATAGTCATAACTTTTTACTCAGAAATTGGATTGATGCGAAATTGGTGGCGTTGGAAATTAGATTCAAATACCTTTAACTGGATAGGTTATGTCTCACGTAACTCTTTATATTATAAGATATATGGTCATTTGAAGTTGACCCAAGTAGAATCTTACATCAAACCTTAATCGATAAGGAAACTTCAAGAACTCGTCAAGAAATTAAATTGCTCAATATTTATGGATAAATTCGCAAAAGAAACTCATGATTGTCATGTGGGTGAACAAACCCAACACTATGGAAGCTTACATACCTCTTAGGGATCAAACCCATGGCGAAAATCCACAACAAAACTCAAGAACCTCGACGAATGCCTTGATCCTTTCCTCTTTTCTCTTCTTGGACTCTCAACTAAAACCCTAGGCGTATATTATGATTAAAAAACTGAACCTAATAGTATTAGACCCTTAAAATCTTACTAAAAATGAATTAAATATGATTTGGTAAGGAAAAGACCAAAGTACCCCTTACTATTTTCGGGTAACTTTCCTTAACTGGACAGTCTGACTTCAAAAGGGAATAACTCACTCATCCGACCTCGAAACTTAGCAAACTCGGTGGCGTTGGAAATATAATTCAAAGACCTTTTATTAGATATCTTGTAGCCCACCTAAATCATCATGTGATAAGATTTATGATCATTTTAAGTTGACCCAAAACTCATAACTTAAGCATAACTTGCGAAATTGCAGATTTTTTTATTTCCAATTTAGTTCTTTTTGGAACTCAAGGTGCTACATCTAGTGACCTTAACACTTAAGAAATTTTAAATTCCTCGGTAAAATACTATTTACAACGAAGGATGGTTCGAGTCTTAGCTCAAAAAATTTCTGGGGTGTTACAATGATACTACAATTTCATCATTATTCGCTAAGGAATTCTCTTCCAAATGATGTGTTCACTTTTTAGTTCATCACTTGCAATATATTTTGTTGGTTCACTTGCAATATGTCTAATCGATAAATTATCATTCCTTCTGAACATCACACATTCACCTTCAGAGAACATGCATAGTCCATCTTCTTGTATTTTCCATAGACATTCTTCACTAGGGTTGTGACAAATACTCGTGTCATTAAAATCAAACAACTTGAAAAACTCTACATATTTTCAGTACCCTAATTCCAAGCGACAAGTTAATTGTTAATATTTCCAGGAACAATGCTTGTGGTTATGTGATCAGACATTCCTGGTTTTAACAAGATCTTCTCTCCATTTGGACCTTCATTTACGTAACATATTTCTGTAACCACATGATTTGGACTTTCATTTCTTAAGATCACAACATAAGATCTTTGTGAATTAACAGATAAAAAACTAAGTAGGAAGAGGCAAATGACAATGTGATGATGTGATGAGGAAGACATAGTCATGATTTTATTTTTTGTTAACTTTAATGTGTTGTTGTTATGCTTGTGATTTTCCTCTTGTTAATGAAGGCCACAATTTATAGTGATTTATTTACATGTGAGATATTGTTTTACATCAACCACTGTCACGATCCAGACCGTCGTGATTGACACCCACACTAACCCTCTGGTGGGAGAACCATTAATACTAATCAGCTAACCTCAAAACTACGTATTTAAAGATACAAAAATAGGTTTAAATACAGAAAATAAAGTGGAGTTCCCATAAACTCCGAAGTCTAACAAAACAGTTGCGGAAATAATCCCTAGAACCTGAAAGTCAATGTACCAAAACATCTACTAAATACAAGTCTAAGAAAATGGGTACAACCCAAACTAACATATGAATTAACTAATTACTCTAAGTCTGAAGGAATGGACTAAACAAAAAAGAGAACTCCATGACAGCCTGAAAGAACTGGCTCACCCTTGAATTCGATTGATCACTGATCTCCTAGATGAGGTCTGTCAGTAGCCGCCTGAAAATGTCCTGTACTCAACAAAGAAAGAGCAAGTGCAGTATCAGTACACAACCACAGTGTACTGGTAGGATCACGTGGCTATTCCAGTAAGCACAACATATATCAATAATCACAACAAGGTAAACATGACATGCACAAAATGTAAACACATATACCGATTATCAATCATGAACAACTCATAATTCCACATTCTCCTTAACAAGTAGTTATAACAAGTCAATGGTCCTCTCATGGAACCCATGCCCAAACTGTTAGTGTGCCGGATCGTGACAGCCGTTCCAAGCTAGTGTGTCGGATCGTGACATCCGTTTAAAATTATATGTCGGTACGTGACATTCGATCCCAGTTAGTGCGTCGGAACGTGACATTCGATCCCAGTTAGTGCGTCAGAACGTGACACCCGATCCATTCAACATACCACAATCAGAATCATAATGTACATTCTCATAATCATACAATCAAGAGGTGATTCATGGCATATAGTTATTCGTTCATACTCATTTACATTAGGTTTGATCACAATGCTTCATTCAAATACATACATGCATCACAATAAAGTAATCACCAACATATATTACGCAAACAAGAAATCAAACCATCACCTATCTCAAACAAAGCTTTAATCCCCTAAGAAACTTGATTCTTACCTTTCCGCTTGTTCTTGGTCTACAAACAATCAATGTAACTCGAGGATCAATAAACAAGACCTAATTACCCGGATTATAATCAATAATATCATCCCTAGGCCAAACCTTTGATCTGTATACCCAACTTAGGCCTTTTTCCACCATAAATCTCAGATCAAAACCCTTCCCCATCGATAATTACCCAAGAAACTAAGTTCTACAGATCAAAAAAATGGATTCAGGGAGTAAAAACCTTACCTTTGGTGCTAGAAGATGTGGAAAGCCTTCAAGAAATATCCCTGGGTCGTTCCTTAGCTCTCAAGATCGAATGTTGCAGAATAATGATATTTTTGGGGTTTATTTTCGACTTAAGTCGCGATTGTCCCGCCACAGCGGACCTCATTCCGCTACAGCAGTCCCGCCCTGGCGGTTTGCGCGGAGACAGAACGTCGGAATTAGAGTTTGAAACCCCCATTTCACAACATACCTTCAACCCATGACACTCATAAACTACCCGTTTACGCTAAGATTAGTTTCGGGAGTTCTACTCGCCCGAATTTGATTCCGTAAAGTCGTACGGGTTCCTTAACATCTAAGCTATCTACTCATATGCTCAAATTCTTAAATAGATCTCCCATTTGTTAAAAGATTTCCCTAGACCTCACTGACTCCGATTCGTCCAAATCTGGACTAGGTTGGAAAATTTCAAGCTAATACCAAAAAGTTTTCTGGCCTAAAATTTTTCCCGTTGACTTTTCTATAACGACGGGAACAAGTCGTTACAACCACTTCATTTAATTTTAACCTATCGTAGTAGATAGATTACGTATCTTATTCTTCGGGTTAATGATTACGAATCTCACTTATTATAGTCAATTGAGTTTACGTGATGTATATCATTAGTGTAAATAATTTTTACTATCATATATTTTTATCTGTTATCATAGGACATATATATCTTAATATTTAAAGATTTCAAATCTCATTATCCTTTGGATAACCTAATAGTTTACTCTGACAATATAATGTACAAACTTAAACAACAATTAAATTTACCTATAATTTGATGTATGGCAAAAACTTATCAACAATTCGATATTCAGTATTTACATCAAGCCAATGACGCCAATCTATGCATAATGCGTGTTTGCACGTATTTTTAGAACTTAACTATGGTTAACTAACATGCACTTTTACATTATTAAATAACTTAACTATAACAAATTTACGTAATTTAAGGTGAATATCGAGATAAATATTTATCATTAATGTATAGAAGTCAAACTCTTAAATATATTGGCTCAACTAAATATTCCCCTTTATTTAAAGCTAGCACGAATTATGATAGGAGAAGGGGTGGAAGTTTACTTTTTCTTGTGCAAATCATTTAAAGGAAGTGAATTACTGATTTTCCTTATACACAATGTTTCACATCGGTAGATATGCATTTATTTTTGTTTTAAAAAAATAAACATGATTTAATTCATTGTGTTTGCTTTGGGTTTGGGTTTCTAAAAATGCTTTTTAATATGAGTGACGGTGAAATTTGATCTCAGGACTCTGCCTGCTTTAATATCATGATAAACTATATGATCATCTCATCTAAAAGTTTAAGCTATTAGAGAAAACACACTTTTATTATTTAATTATATTCTCAACACATAATATGAAGGTCGATTTTGAATTGAGTTAAGTTTAAGATTGATTTCTTTATTTTTAATGAAAAAAGGACAAAACTTGAACTATTCAAAATAAGATTAGATATACCCTTTATTTAACCATTGGATCATATATACCCTCCCTTTTAACGAAATGCCACAACTCACCTATGTGAAAAAACGGCCACATGGCTGTCCACCTACTGTGGACAGACCACCCCTTAAATCCCCAAAGTCTTCTCCATTTCTTAAAAAACTTTCGAAAAATTATTTTCTTCTATATGTCAATTTGATTCATATAACAAGGATAGTTATGTGAATGAGTTTGATGTGCACATACAGATTAATAATCTCCATGTTTTGCATCAGAGTTGCAATTTAATTATTTACAAATTCTCCTTGATAATTAGAGTTGCATCAGAGTTACAATTTAATACTCCAAGATCCATGATACGAAAATCAAAAGCAATATAAGTAAGCACACAAAATCCAGACAATATGGATGGGACACAATAAATCAAATTCAAATGATTTTGGAGCGTCGTGAATATCAATCTACCCATAAATCCAATGAGAAAAAGGTTTTTGGTATAAGTATAAGAAAGCGAATAAAATTAAATAGAGGTGTACTTCTATGCATACTGAGCTGAGGTCCTTCCTGGAGGAATAAACTATCTTTGCCATTTGAAATACTTTACTCATTGAGAATAAAGTTCAAGGCATATTAACTTTGGAAGAGTAAACAAAATAATAAGTTGATACTCGATTCATAAGTTTTTCTCATTAATTTCATAAAACTTCATATCATGATATATCATGCTACAATTTTCATCATTATTTACTAAGGAATTCTCCTCCAAATGATGTGTTCACTTTTTAGTTCATCACTTGCAATATATTTTGTTGGTTCTCTTGCAATATTATTATATCTAATTAATTCACTTGCAATATGTCTATTCGATAAATAATTATCCCATTCGAACATCACACATTTACCTTGGGAGAACATGCATAGTCCATTTTCCTGTATTTTCCATAGACATTCTTCACTAGGATTGTGACAAATATTTGTGTCATTCGAATCAAACAACGTGACAAGGTCCGCATATTTCTGCCCTAAGTGCAAGTTACAAGAAAGTGTGTTACTTTTTCCAGGAAAAAAAGTTGTGGTTATGTGATCAGACATTCCTGGATTTAGCAAGATCTCCTCTCCAGGATCTATATCATCATTTACAAAACATTGATCTGTAGCCAAATTATTTGGACTTTCATTTCTTAAGATCACAACATAAGAGCTTTGTGAATCAACACATAAAAAATTAAGTAGGAAGAGGCAAATGACAAAGTGATGATGTGATGAGGAAGGCATACTTTAATTTGTTGTTTGTTATGCTTGTGGTTTTTGTCTTGTTAATGAAGGACACAATTTATAGTGATTTATTTACGTGTGAGATATTGTTTTACATCAACTACTTTATTTAATTTTAACCTATCGTGGTAGCTAGATTACATCTCTTATTTTTCGGGTTAATTACTAATCTCATTTATAATAGTCAATTGAGTTTACGTAATGTATATCATTAGTGTAAATAATTTTTACTATCATGTATTTTTATCGGTTGTGGTCATATTTTAAGAAGACTTTTCTATTAGAATTCTTTGGATAACCTAATAGTTAAACTTAAACTCCAATTAAATTTACATATAATTTGATGTATGGTAAAAACTTATCGAGAGTCCAGCACCCAATATTTACAATATCAAGCCAAAGACGCCAATATACTCATAGTGTGTGTTCGCACATAGATTTATAGAACTTAACGACTATGATTAACTAACATGCACTTTACCTTATTAAATAATTTAACTATAATAAATTTACATAATTTAAGGTAAATATCAGGATAAATATCTATCATTAATGTATAGAAGTCAAGCTTTTAAAAAGGAAAATAATTCTACTTGTTACCGGTATTTATTTACAGCTAGTACGAATTATGCTAGAAGGGGTAGAAGTTTACTTTTCCTTGTTCAAATCTAACAAATCATGAAAAGGAAGTAAACAAATTTTCCTAATAAACAACGTTACACATTAGTAGATATGCATTTAATTTTTGTTTTTAAAAATAAACATCATTTAATTCATTGTGTTTGTGTTTACGTTTGCTTTTGAATGCTTCCACTTCTTAGTTTTGTTAGCATTTGTAAAGTAATTGAAAAATAGTCATAATAACATTTTTTTTCTTTGCTATTTTCTCAGCCAAATTTCAGAGGTAGATTTTGAATTGAGTTAAATTTAAGATCGATTTCTTTATTTTTAGCGCTCTTAAAAATAACTATCCTACTTAAATTTTAAGCAAGAAAGGGAGTAGGCGAAGTGCAAAAATATCAATTTTTAGGGTGTCTATTTGTAAAAGTCAACATATTAAAAATATAATCACATATTACATCTATTATATTTTTGAAATGTTTGAGTGTTTTTTTATCTACACAAATTATTTAGTGAGTTTGTATAATATATTTGAACTAAAATTAAATTAAATTAATTTTCACATTAGTGTATTATTATGTCATGCGATACTCGACCTAAGTTTTTTTCCCTTCATATTCCACTTGGTAAAAATCTACTTGCCATGATTGGAAATTGGAATTGTTTGGACACATATAATTGATGTATTAAATCACGAGTCCCTGATATATGATACATAGAAAATTAATTTAATCAATTTTTAAAGTTAAATTAAATTTTGACGAATTCAATATTTTTTAAAATATTAATATTAAAAAAATTATAAAATAGTACTTAAATTATAATTCTTATTATGTCAATATATGAAAAAAATACATTGTTCACAAAATTTGAATTTTGAAAGGCAAAATTTTTTCGTACAAATATTGGGAATTTTAGGTGGAATGGGGGTGTAAAAAAAACGCAAAGAAAAATTCATTGAATTATCGGAACTCCTCTTCATATACAAGATAATCAAGGAATACTCATAATCAAGAATACATGAAAAATAATCATGTAGACTCGATTCAAAACAGACAATATCACATCATGCAAGAGTATTTTTGGACAAACTGAGCCCAACAACTGATATCAGATGCCATGTTTGACAAGACGAGGAAGAGGATGTGGCAAAGTGATGGGGTGCGGGGCTCGATTTGCTTATCCTTACGAGCTTGGAGATGTGCATACAAGAAGAGGCTAGCTCCGGACTTTTTTTTTTTTTAATTTTTTTTTCTGTTATAAAATACTCAAATAATGTGTGTGACACAAAGTAAATCAAATTCTAATGGTATTGGATCATCCTGAATATCAATTTCTCCATAAGCCCAATGAGAATTTGGAAGATCTTTACTCATATGGACAATAAAGTTCAAGGCATATTAACTTTGGAAGAATAAATAAAATAAGAAGTTGTTATACTCTATTCATAACTTTTTCTCATTAATTTCATAAAACTTCAAATCATGATATATCATGCTACAGTTTCATCATTATTCACTAAGGAGTTCTCCTTCAAATGATGTTTTCACTTTTTAGTTCATCACTTGCAATATGTTTCGTTGGTTCACTTGCAGTATGTCTATTCGATAAAGAATTATAATCCCATTCGAACATCACACATTTACCTTTAGAAAACATGCATAGTCCATCTTTCTGTATTTTCCATAGACATTCTTCATTAGGAACGTGACAAATACTTGTGTCATCCAAATCAAACAAATTTAATATCTTGCGTTTTTCCTCTAATTCCAAGAGACAACCAAGTGTGTTTCGTCCAGGCACAATACTTGCGGTGATGTTATCAGCTTCTCTTGGTTTTAGCTCGATCTCATGATCTTCATTAAGATATTTTCCATCTACAGTACAATATCTTTTAACCACACTTGGAGTTTTATTTTTTATGATCACAGTAAAAACATCATGGGGGAGTTGTGAATTAACACATAAAAAAATAAGTAGGAAGAGGCAAATAACAAAGTGATGATGTGATGAGGAAGATATCCTGGTAGCTAGATTACGTCTCTTATTTTTCGGGTTAATTACTAATCTCATTTATAATAGTCAATTGAGTTTACGTAATGTATATCATCAGTGTAAATAATTTTCACTATCATGTATTTTTATCTGTTGTGGTAGGTAACATATTTTGCTCATATTTTAAGAAGACTTTTCTATTAGAATTCTTTGGATAACCTAATAGTTAAATTTAAATTCCAATTAAATTTACATACAATTTGATGTATGGTAAAAGCTTATCGATAGTCCAGCACCCAATATTTACAATATCAAGCCACAAACGCCAATCTACTCATAGTGTGTGTTCACACATAGATTTATAGAACTTAACTATGATTAACTAACATGCACTTTTACCTTATTAAATAATTTAACTATAGTAAATTTATGTAATTTAAGGTAAATATCGGAATAAATATCTATCATTAATTAATGTATAGAAGTCAAACTCTTAAAATGAAAAATAATTCTACTTGCTACCGGTATTTATTTAGAGCTAGTATAAATTATGCTAGGAGAAGGGGTAGAAGTTTACTTTTTATTGTTCAAATCAAACAAATCATAAAAAAGGAAGTAAATTAACTAATTTTCCTAATAAACAATGTTTCACATTAGTAGATATGCATTTAATTTTTGTTTTTAAAAATAAACATCATTTAATTCATTGCGTTTGTGTTTGCGTTTGCGTTTGCTTTTGAATGCTTCCACTTCTTAGTTTTGTTAGCATTTGCAAAGTAATTGAAAAATAGTCATTATACCAATTTTTTTCTACTATCTTCTCTGCAAAATATCAGAGGTAGATTTTGGATTGAGTTAAGTTTACGATTGATTTATTTATTTTAAGGAAAACTAAGTAAATACCCTATAAAAGTAAAATAATTACAAACATATACCCCTTTACATTCATACCCCATTAAATAATTACACTATATACCCCCAACTAATTTCGCTTAACTGATACTAAATCAGTATTATATATTATATTGATATCATTAAGACTGATAATTTCTCTTAATTGATACTAAATCAGTATATATATATATACTGTATTTGAATCATTGAGGTTTCTTGTTTAGAAATTAATTACTCATTAGTCAATAATACTATAAAAGTATATATATATATACTCTTATAGTATCATTGACTAATGAGTAATTAATTTCTAAACAAGAAATACCATATATATATATAACAAGAAACCTTAATGATACCAATACAATATATATATACTGATTCAATATCAGTTAAGAGAAATTATCAGACTTAATCAGTGGCGGAGCCACCTTACTATTAGGGGTTCATCCGAACCCCCTTCGGCGGAAAATCATATAATATATACATGGTTAAAATAACTTTTTAGGTATATATAGTAGATGTCGAACTCCATTCGGCTACTTCATGTGTCTATTTTTTCACATTTTGAATCCCCTTATTGAAAATCCTGGCTCCACCACTGGCCTTAATGATATCAATACAATATATGATATTGATTTTGTTACGCCCCAAACTCAAGGGGCGCAACTGGCTCTTAATGTCAAAACTTAAGCCCGAGCTGACCCTGCTGAACCATTTGCTACTAGCGCATGGCAGCCACACGCAATCAAGAAAACAAATAAGTATATCTCGACTTAAAATTAAGCCCTCGGCCGGCAAGACCCCTGTCAACAGATCTATAAAAGAAACAGTTACTCCCAATAGTTCATATAAATAAATAGCCAACTAGCACAGAAGTCCTGATTGGGCCGTCGAGGCCACCATGATCTCTATACAAAAACTGAAAGCAGGTATATATCAAGACAATACATCAAACATATAACAAGCTTCAGCAAACCAGCAAACTAGGCCAGCATGGCCATAACGTAGCTATACACCCCACACACTATGCAAGCCTCTAAGAGTGGTAAAGATTGGCGGGACAGGGCCCCAGCCTACCCATAAAAATATATACAACAAAAGCTAACAAACCTCCCAACTTTGGCAGCTCCGGAGGAAAGGGGCTAGCCAACCAGATAGAAGTCAATCCTGCTGCTGAGGAGGTCTATTGGGTCGTCTGTCCGGACCTGCATGCATGAATGCAGCACCCCCAGGCAATGGGGCGTCAGTACGAAATAATGTACAGAGTATGAAAGGCTATAGACTAAATGAGCAAGTATCATAATATACCAAAAACAATCAGGTAAGGAAATCAAAATTTAGATAAGCATG
>JAJONR010014415.1:0-11644 GCA_029582245.1 Solanum etuberosum
TATTAAAATACTCACAAATATACAACCTAGTATTAGTATAAACTAATGTTTAGAAGTTAAAACTTTGATTACTTTATTTTGATTGAAATGTAATTGATTAACAAAATGAGTTAGTTTGTACTTTCTTTTGAAGGAGAGAGTATATCATTCATGTCATTCATCTCATCCGAGTATATCCACCTTCAATTAGAATTCATGGCAACTGTGTTTTCTTCAAAAACAATATCAAGAAATGTCATCATAACTATTTTCTTTGTCCACTTTTAATTGTCATAATGCGCTTTTCGAAAGTTAATATGACTAACTTTCAAAGTTAAATTAGATTACATTAATTTGATATTTTAAGCAAAAAAATTAAATATTCAAAAACTATACGAAAAGTACTATAAATTTCAATTTTTTGCATATCAATATGATGAAAAAATACATCTTAAAATGTTAGTCAAAGTTCTTGTCGTTTGACTCTAAAAAAAAGAAGAAACGATGACAATTAAAAGTGGACGTAGGGAGTATGAAAGAGTGATATTGTCACTTGTCAATCTCAGAATGGAAAACCACATCCAGCGATAAAATTTAAAATTTATTATAGGCCTAACCCATCGGTATCCCCCTAAAGTTGACACCAAATGTCACTTAGACATTCAACTGGACGATGTTCATTTTAAACACTTTAAGTAGGGTCCTATTATGTCATTTTGATATTTTTCGTTGAGTTGGCATATGATGTGTGATGCACTAACTTTGAGCGCGTGAAAGACATATTTTTTGTGATTTTTTAATTTTTTTTATTTCTTCTTCCTTCTCTCTCCTTCCCACACTTCCTCCACCATCTACCACCACCTTGCCACCACGTCGCCACCATTGTATATTCAACTTTCTCCTCTTTTGTCATTTCCTGATGTGAAAAATTAAATTCATAATATATATCAACAAAAATAATTTAAGAAAGGACCAAAATACGTCTACGACATATATCTTCTGCAAGATATCAAATTTCTCCACCTAATTTTTTCATAGTTTCATTGTCGGAAAGTTCGCCGAATCCTTCAAATGTTCGTTGGTCTATTTTCGCCTTTCTTTGTTTAAGTTATTTTTTTTCAGATTCAATTTTTGAAACACTAATTTCTACTTCTCAAAGCTTTTAACTTTACTATTTCGATGAACCCATTTCAACTAAATTCATAAATAGATTTGATGTTATCATGGATCAATTTTTTTTGATATTTTGAAACTTTCAAAACGAGTCGTTCCAAAGGTGGAGGTGATTGAAGAAAAAAATAATGATGAATTTGAAGGATTGAAGAGATGGTAGTAGTATAATAGTTGGATTATGGGTATTTGCTTATGACCCAAATTGATTATAATAGGTAGATTTGAAGAAAAAGACAGTAGTAATGATAATCTTCAAATTTGAAGAAGAAGGTATCAAGGTAATAGTGGTTAGAGGAGGAGAAGATGTGGAAATGGTGAAGGCTGGAAATGGTGGAGGAGAAAAAGAAAGGTGCGGTAGATTTTTTTTTCTTTCTTTTTTCTTTTTATTGAAAGGTAATTTTTATAGTAATTAATTAAATAGTTTTAAAATAGGTTTTTATTCATATTATATTATTTTAATAATTATTTTTATATATATATGGCACATGTCATTATTTAATTCGCTGTTTTGACACATCATCGGCGAGTGTAATACACACATTTTATATGTTTGGCTGGTTGTCAAAAAAGTGTCAATATAACACAACGGCCCCCTACTTAAGGTGTTCAAAATGAATAAGGCCTACTCGAGGTGTCCAAGTGAAAATTGATGTCAACTTTAGGTGGCTACCGATGGGTTAGGCCTTTATTATAAGTGAGACACAACGGTAGGGTTGTTCATGGTTACGGTTAAAAAACCAAACCGAACCGCAATCCGAACCAAATCGATTAAGAAAATCGACATTTGATTTGGTTTGGTTTTAAATTTTAAAAACTGATACTATTTGGTTTGGTTTTTATTTTACTAAAAAATCAATCGCAACAATAACCAAACCGAACCGATAAATTAGATATATATATTTTATAATTATTTATATATTATTCATAAATAAAATATAACTATTTTGTTGAATTTTAATTAACTTAAGTTTTTAATTTTATCATTTTCTCAAGTCCAACACTTTAGCCCAACTATAACAATCTAAGTCCAAGTCCATCAAAATTCATTTTAGTCTTTACCTACCTAATTCATATAAAATAGTCACACTTTCTTTTGATTGAATCACTTTATTCGTGTAATGATAACTCTAGTATTGCTTAATTGAACTGATAGTAGTTTATCTGTGGAATGTTCATGTACTGGTATTTGTGTCTATCGAGATACGTACGTCCTCAAAAAAATTATTACTTTCAAATCGAATAAACCAGAAAAATTGAACCAAACCAAACCAAACCAACAATAACTAGACCGACGGTTATTTTTTTCGTTTGGTTTAGTTTGATTTTAGAAATTTAAAAAACTCGACTAAATTGGTTTTATTTTGATTTTAATCAATAACCTATCTAAATCGAACCACGCACACCGCTAGACACAAGTAGGATGTAGAAGACAAAATTGTTTACTTTATCAAGTGGATTATTGGGGTTTTTTTGGAAAATGGTCCAAAGTTCTTTTCTCTCTCTTCCCTTTTAACTTTTTTTTTCCTTTGGTTCAACTTTTTAATCTTTGAATTTTGTTATTTTCCTCCCCTTAATATTTTATTTACGGAAAGTTGAAATTTAATATTTCTAACTTAATTTATTCTATTTCTAACATTTTGACATTATTTTATAGCTGGAATTTCAAGGATAAAAAAAAAGGTATCGTATAAATTGACGATGCTTATTTAAAATCCATTAATTATTTTTTTATTTATAAATGCTTTTTGTTTTTGGGTTTCATGAAAATAGTTTTGAAAATTATATAATTTTTTGTTAAGATCATTGATACTTTTTTCATTATTTTTTTGTTGGAGAATATTTGATGGACTTAAATGTTTATAAAATTATGAAATTGTTAAGAGAAGAACTAGAGAACAAATTAGTTTTATACCCCTTTCATTTTTCATATTAGTCGGCCACTTTCCCTTTTATACGTCCTTTAAGAAATTATAAAAAAAAAATGATAGTTTTAATAATTTACTCAAGAAATTATCTTGCAACTTTACACATCTAGTTTATGCTTTCAAGAACAATTAATTATTAAGGTAAAATGATAAAAAAAAATTGATTAACTATATTTTAATTTTGTTAATTGACAAGTAATTTTAATAACAATTTTGTGTATCCTAAAAACAGAAGAATTGAACTTTTATGAGTTTAACAACACGCTTCTTAATTTATTTTTAAAAAACACATAACGATTTGAATTTAAATCTGAATAAGTATTAATCTAGTTTATCTCTATTCGATTTTTGACAATAATGTTAGGGGAGAGAACAATAAATTTAAAAGATACAAAGTACTCAATGTTAGAGGGAGGGCTAAATGGAAGGACAAAGTTCTATGTCAGAGGTAGGGACTTGGCAGTTGATTAGGAAGAGAATGAAAAGTTATAATGACTTGAGACCCGCAAAATGAATTTCTATGGATTAAAAAAATCTCTCACGCAACTATTATATGGTTTGTATTTTTATCCCTTATTTTTATTTATTTATTTTACAAATAAATTCAATGCATAATTATTAATACATTTAATGGCTAATACAATATATTGTTATTTCAACATAATATCTCTTATTTCATTTACTTCACCACGGTGAATATTTTGTTCTACTATATACATATGAATAGTTTGCCCTTAAAAAGATACAAAATGAAATTCTATTTTATATGTTTAAAAAAATGAAAAAACATATCATGTCGCAGATGAAGAGAAATATCAATATTATCTTATACTAACCTAAATATATATATACATATATTACATATTATTATCTTATAAATATTTCATATAATCACGCGAAGCGCAGAAAATTTCACTTGTAAATTTAAAAAATATAAAGTATTCTATGTCTGAGGGAATAATAAATTTAAAAGATACAAAGTACTCTATGTCAGAGGAAGGACTAAATGGAAGGTGGGACTTGGGAGTACAGAGTAGGAAGACTTAGAGACACGCAAAATGAATTTATATCAATTAAAAAAATCTCTCACGCAACTATGACATGATATGTCTTATCTACCATGAAAAATTTCACATCCAGCTGGACTTGCAATGAAGTGTTTGTTTATAGACAAAGGGCGATCCAATCATGGAAATAGTAGACAGATAAGAGCATATAACAAAAAGATTCTGAGCATATAAATGGTATGCTTTTTAATATTTTGACCATTTCAGCAAAGACACATGACAGCCAAATGAAACCAAATTTGGCCTGCAAGTTTAGAGAAAGCTCCAAAGATAGGCTACCTGTGGCATCTTAGGAACAACAAACTATTACTTCTATTGCAAACCACAAGCAAAGAGAGTTCATAAGGACCACTTTGCCAAAGTGAAGTTTAATTAGTTTACAATTTGATGCAAAATCACATACAAACACAGAACTGTGTTATCGAAAAATATAATGCACAAAATGATAATTGACACTGGATCACATGAATGCCATGAACGGCCACGAGAATAGAGAATTCCTATGTCACAAGCATATTTGACAAACTTGAACCTGTACTTCAAAACATTCAGTAGACAACAAAACCTACCAAGGGACTAGCAAAGTGACAATGAGGAAAAGAGCCAAAAGGCAGCAAAAATACGATTAACTTTTAACCTGGTGCTAGAGCAGTAAACAAGTTCTGCAGTAACCTGCAAAGCTACTACTTTGGTGATAATATACATTAAATCAGGGACAATATGAATTTTCCTGTTGTTATATAGATCAAATATAAGTAATTAAGCCTTAACAGAATGACATAATACGATTGTTCCCTCTAGATATTACAATGATATGCGTTCCCAGTAAAATGGAGATGAAGATTATCGTTGCTAGAATTGATCAATACTAGGAATAAGTAATACAAACAGAAGCACTTTTCTCCAATCCATCGATCATGAGGAAATGATCCCATGGATTTCCTTGAGCTCCTCAGTCTCAACCGTGAGTGTTGACGGCTTCCCAAACTAGATTCTTTGGAACAGGCTTAGTTATATCCCGAGCCTGCAAAGCTGCAGCTCTGAGGGTGCTGATGGTCAAAACATTAGACTTCCAGAAGGAGACGCAACTGTAAGGTAAACCATGCTTTTTACAGAGGTCTTTCACAAAGGGAGAGACTTTCCTCAGTTGGCATCTTGGTAATCTAGGAAACAAATGATGCTCAATCTGAAACTGCAATCCACCATGAAACCAATCCATCCAACTAGGGCATGATATGTCGAGAGAGCCATTAGTTTGCTTCTCAAACCAATCATTTCCTTTAGGTGGTGCAACATAAATTTCAGATGAGAAATGGTTCAAACAGAATTGAACATGCTGAATTCCAGTCACTGTGAAACTAGCAAGAACAAACATAATTCTTTCGCCCCAGTTTGGCAAGCAAGAAACAAGCAAGGGATACCAAATCCAGAAAGAAACCACCCCCAAAAGCTCCTGAACTCGATGGGGCACATTTTTGTTGGATAACAACAATATGAATGACTGAGCAAACAAATTGATTCTAGCAAAACACATAACAGGATAAAATGTCCAATGTTGACTACTAACCAAGAATCTAGTAAAAGAATCAAAATTCATCTTCCTATTGTAAAAATAAGAAGTGAGTGAGTCGAAAAACTTGGAAGATACCGCAAAGAATGGCATGTGCTGAAGATCAGGGTCATATTCAAGACTGTTGCAGGCAATGTGGTGAGCATTGTGGTTCCACTTCCACCAAGCAATGCTGATTCCAGCAAGGCAATTCCCAGTAAGAACTTGAGCAAATCTGTTGAACCCACGAGTGCTCATCACCTGATAATGCCCTGAATCATGACCAATCCACCCACTCTGAATCCAAAGACACCCCATCAAGCCACCACTTATCAAATGTGCCAACACACTTTGACAACACAAGATTCCATAAACACTTAGGGAAAACAACACTGCAATTAAGCACATGGTGAATAAACAAACATGGCCTTTCTTTTCAAACAACCCAATTTTAGTGAACTCAGACACAAGCCTTCTATAATCCTTAGATACCTCAGAAACAGAATAATCCTTGAGGTAAAACCCCTTAAAGAACTTGTCAAGATACTGCCAAGCAGTAGCAGGATGGAATGCAACAAATGCATCAGTAACATCCTGTCCAGCAAGATTCAACAGTGGGAAATCACCACCAGGATGTTCCTTCACCCAATCTGATACATCATACACCTTACCCTGAATGGATATCCACAGATCCCCTGGTTTGTTGTGATTCTTCAGTTCCTCACTAGTAATGTACTTTCTTGAATCTGCCATAAGAAAAGATGCTAGAAAAAGAGATCTGAAAAAGACCCTTTCCTAAATTCTTCTCAAAAAGAAAAAAAAACAAGAATTGTAAGATCACAAGTAAAAAGATATAATCTTGAATTGAAATTCTATTCTCTCAAACCCTTTTACTTATCTGCACCTATAGACATTGTTGGCATATGCAGGGAGGCGCCACAGAACTTTTTTTTTTTTGAAAATTAACACATACCCCTTTTCAGTTATAAGTCTATATATGTGGTGAACTGTTTATGTAGCTATTCAAAAGACTTACCAAACCCGGTTACCTTGTCTGTGTAGCAAAGAATCGCAGGTAAAAATTTATGAATTCTTGAACTTGTTTAATGAAAATGGAAGATATTTTCTATGGGGGAGTGTATTTTAGTGAGTGAATCAATGGAGTGTGAGTGATGAAGTGAGGAGAGAGCGGTACGTAACGTGCAGATTCTTGGAACATAGAGGGAATGGGCCTTGGTGGGGTAGGCATGAGAATGATATTTTTTGCAAGTTCAGTACGAGGGATGTGGGGTTATGTTTTGCGTTTCGCAGCTGTCAACCAGATGGAATTTTTAGTTTAATACTAAAGCTAGATACTCCGTCTGATCACTTTTAATTATCATGTTGCGTTTTTCAAAAGATAATTTAATTAATTTTCAATGTGAAATTAGATTACATTAATTCGATATTTTAAACAAAAAATTTAGATATTCAAAAACTATGCGAAAAGTATTATAAATTGCAAATTTTTGCATATCAATATAATGAAAAAATACATTGTAAAATTTTAGTCAAAATACTTATTGTTTGACTCTAAAAAAAAGGAAACCATGACAATAAAAAATGGACAGAGGTAATAACAAACAAATTATCCATTCATTTTTTTTTCATTTATATATCTTTCTTACTAAAAATAAATGAATCTTAATACTCATTTCATTCACTTTTATTTGTCACTTATTTCTAAAATATATTTTTATTTTTACTTGTTACTTTTGACATATCAAGAAAAGACAATTATTTTTTTCATATTTTACCCGTAGCATTAAAGTATCATTCTCCAAATCATTTTTCAAGAGTTAATACTATTAAACATTAATTCACAAAATCAATGGTTAAATGACATTATTCTTCATATTTTACCTTTGAGAGTTATTAGCCTTGAAATTATGCATTTGACTAACATTGAAAAACTAAGTAAATAATTTATGTTCATTGGTCAAATTAATTAATCAAAATAAATAAATTCATGTTCATTGATTGAAAACTTGACTTTAAGAGGATACTAAATAAGAGCACAATACTAAGCTTACCTAATTTCTCAAGGGACGTGAAATCTAAAATGGTAACATAAATAGGAATGAAGAGAAACTAGTTTTTGTATAACCTATGTGATGTTTGATAGGTAGATAAGAAATAAAATATTCATATATAAAATTAATACGATGTTTGATTGATAATTTAGAAACGCGCATAACTAATACATATATAAATTATGAGGGAATCTATATATTGTTTTATGATGGATATAGGGCGAAATAACTAATACATGAATAATTAATTTCTGCATAATTAGTATATGTATAAAATAATATATAGATTAGTTCATAATTAATCTTTACATTACTAATATTTGCATAATTCTAATCAGATATCAACGACCCCTAATAGGTTGACTTGTGCTTTTATTCTATGAATATCAACAAATTTAAATATTTTAGGGGCTTCTTTGGGGGTGAACAAAGATTCGCTTTTGGGTGGCAATTTAACTAGTGTTCGCTTTATAATTTTTTTAATAAGCTTACCCATTTCGCTCAAAAAATAGATAGTGGCGTATGGAGTTTGGGAACTTTAGATATTTGCATATGAAAGGTGAAGGCCAAATATCAAACATTTTAATTTTATATGTTTCATATGGCTTGCCAATGCAAAAGTTAGATATTTTTTTGCTGACGTGTATTAAAATTGCAGTCATGTATATTTAATTCATTTTTTGTCAATTTTTTGGAGAAGGATCAAAATATTTCGAATTATAGCCAAAGGTTTAAAAATACCATCCATTCATTTATTTTTGTTAAAACTAACCATCCTTTCTTTCTTTTATTTTCTTAAAATTATTTATTGTGTGTTATTTTTTTATTGGGTAAAATAAAAAACCTTACCCCGCTAAAGCTGATGACATGACAAATAAGATGAACAAAAAATTACGTATTAGGGGAAAAAAAGAAGAAGATTATCAACTAGAAAATGAGCAGAGACAGAGTGAACTGAAGATCCAACAAAATACCAACTTTTCGATGACTAAATTTTATTGGAAAACTTATACTTACTAATGTTAATAAAAAATGAAAATTTGAAAATATATTGTCCGAATAAATGAAGAACATTCGAGATAGACCCATCAACCATTTCCTGTGTTAAATTTTACCTCAAATTCTTCCATCTCTCAGACTAATTGAACCTAAATACGACTCAAATCAATTCTTATTGATGGTTATTTTTCTTGTTAATTGTGCTTGTGTGCATTTGGTCATAAGCTTATGTGATAACAATGCTTATTTGGTAAAGCAGAATAGATGGAAAGCTTTGTGGATGTTGCTATTTTACGGGCTAATGAGAATGATGGTAGTCAATTGAGTATTTTAAAGGTGATATTGCAGGTTGCCCAGTGATAGAATTTTCTCCGATCATCTCCATTTATTTCGGCAATATAATTTCCATCTTGTTTGCCTCATCAACTTTGGTTGGGTGAGGTTTTTTATTTTACCCAATAAAAAAATAACATATAATAAATAATTTTAAAAAAGTAAAATAAAGAAAGGATGGTTAGTTTCAATGGGTAAAAGTGAGCCATAAAGACTAGTGGAAGGGTATTCTTAACAAAATAGATGGATGAAGGGTATTTTTAGACCTTTTCATATAGTTTGAGAATATTTTTGACCATTTTTTCATTTTTTATTGTATGTCGTACCTTAGTTATTTATATATAGAAATAGGGTGAAATTTCAGATATGTGCGTTTGAACAAAAATAATAATTTGTTCTTCAAATTTCTACGATCCCAACAAATGATTCAAACTCAAATCTACTCTAAACAAGCTCAAATTTAAAACAAATGTTTCATCATATCATATATTACTAAAAGTGGGAACAAAAAATGTGAAAAGTTGAAATATCATTTTTACCCCTACACTAAATAAAATTATTATAAAATAACTAATCAATTAAATATTAAATAGTAATTATATAATATTATTATTATATTATACTAAATTTCAAAAATGGAAAGGTGTTGAGTCAAAAAAATCAAAGAAGAAAATATTCATAGAAAATTGTTAGACATTTTTATCCTTTTAAAAAATAAATTAGTTACATTTTCTCTAAAAAACTTGTATTTATTTTTATTTTTCTCCTTCAATTTACTTAGCATAATATATATATATATATATATATATATATATATAAAGTAGGCATTTTAATAATCTACTTTAAAGTATTTCTTATTTCTAATTACTACTTTATTTAAAAGATTAACTCCATAATTCACACATTTTCATTTTCATAACTTCCACATCATAGTATAGGATGGTGAATTAGAAAGACAATAATGTTTTCATAAAGTATCATACATTCATCTTAATGCATTAAATGAATTACAAATTTAGATTAACTTTACATGTTGGAATATACACAAGCCTTAAATTTCAATAACCAAAACCCCTCATTTCTTGGTTGCATTAATAATTAGAAATAAGTCAAATAACTACAACCCCCAAATTCTAATAACCTAAACCCCCTGATTTCTTTTCTTCATTAATAGAACATTTTCTAATAACTACAACCTATCAAATTTTAATAACCAAACCCACATTCATATTTCTCAATTATTGCATACCCAATGGTAGTTACATATACATTTACGATGGTTATAGCATACATATTTTTATTTTCTTCCTGAGATGTTTCTTAAGCTTAATTAACACATTTGAATATCTTTTCAATTTTTTTTTACGTCTTATATTATATATTTGTTATTTTTTTTAGTTTTGGTTTTATGAAACTTATACCCTTTTATTTATTTATTATTTTTCTCTTTTATTTGCTTTAAATATCCACCTTTATATCTCATATCTAATTACCTATTCAATTGCTACTATTAATATATATATCTATATCTATAACTCTCATACTTTTCATATTCACAACCTCTAAATATTTAATTTAAGATTTTAAGATAACTTAACTTTTGGTGTTCCTCCAATTTTATTTATATAAATCATCATCTTTGTTTCATGAGATCCTTAGGTATCCTTTTCATTCTATAGTTAAAGTAGTGGAACATTTATATCATTTTTGTTCTATTGATTCATTCTTTAGTTTGACTCGACAAAGAAGGATCTTGAATTTTGATTGGCTATGATAGAAGGAATCGACAAGAACTCAAAAAATTATGTACTATTTCTGTATTTCTGTTTACATCTATATTGTATGATTAAAGTCTTAAGAAAGATGAGTACATTGTATTTTTTTTTTTGTGTTATCTATCTATTAGACTTTTTAAATTTAATTTTCTATGAATTTCTGATTGATTAGTCATTTATGGCTTTATTGAAAGTTTGCTAACTACTGACCAAAATTCAAAACTTACATTTGATTGCTTAAAAGAATATGATTTTAAACATTAAAATACACTCCTTATTTGGTACTTTTTACCATATTCTAAAGATATATTAGTAATTAAAATTACATTTTATTACTCACTACATGTTTTCATAAAATTTTAATTATTCCAACAAATCTATGAAAATTCTCATAGAACACACGTGCAACACACGTATCCAGAAACTAGTATTACTAAAAATGGGAACAAAAAGAGTTAAAAGTTGAAATACCATTTTACCCCTACACTAAATAAAAATATTATAAAATAGCTAATCAATTAAATATTAAATAGAAATTATATAATATTATTATTATATTATACTAAATTCTAAAATTGGAAAGATGTTAAGTCAAAAAATCAAAGAAGAAAATATTCATAAAAAATTGTTAGACATTTTTATCTTTTAAAAATTAAATTAGTCACATTTTTTCAAAAAAAAATTGTATTATTTTTATTTTTCTCCTTCAGTTTATTTAACATTATATATATATATATATATATATATATATATATATATATATATATATATA
>JAJONR010014416.1:0-10877 GCA_029582245.1 Solanum etuberosum
AGTATGACCCTTTTCTACCCATGATGGCTACATGGTTTATGGGGGCTGTGAGTTGTCTGAACTCTCCCCCATATCGGTGCTCAATACTACTCCCAAAAATATATTTGCTCATATGTTTAAAAACATAACTTTTTTCTGTGGTTTGAGATAATTGCTCAAAAACTTAGCTCAAAGACTCTCTTGGAAATCAAAGTTTCCTCTCTTGCTTAATTGTGAAAGCATTTACTCTTTGGGAATACATAGTCCCGATATACTCATTTGAAGAAATGAACTTCAATCTTTACTCTTTACTCAACTCAAAACTCAAGTCTTAAAACAAAGTTAAAACATTTGTAAAAGACTTTTGGAAGACTCTAAGAACTCTTTAGACTTGGCTCTTAACTTTCCTTGAATTTGAGGTTATGGATTCATGTTTACGAATGATTTCTAGATGTTTAGAAGTCATTTAGAGTAGTTAGAATCGATAGGAAGTGATAGGACACTTTAAGAGAACTTAGAAGGGCTAAACGACGAAAAACGGGTGGGGGCAGACGTCCCAGGCGCGTTGCTGGCATGGGGTGCCAGCCCCTAAGTTACTGGGACTCATTTTTGGGGCACTGCTGGCGCACCGCCCCAGCCTCTCTGGTGCAGATGGGGAGCGCCGCGCCAGCTTCCCCCCAGGTAATTCTTAACGAATTTTTGAACTCGTTTTCTAACCTTAATTCGATTTAATTTGATTTCTTTTCTCAAATTCTCTTTAGATTCATACACCCAATACATGTACACAGTAATCTAACTCAAAGCAACTCTAATAATTGACACAACTATCTCAAGAACTCCTCAATCTCAGCCCAATTCAAGAACGAAAGCAAATTCAAGAACGTACACATCAAGAATATCGAACTTTCAACCTTTTTAAGACGAATTCACGCTGAAATAAATGTTTGGCGCGTGGGTGAACAAACCAAACGCTATGTGATCTCACATACCTCGTAGGATTGAATCCTTGGCGAAATCCACAACCAAAATCGCAAGAACTTGACGAATCTTGAACTTTTCTTCTCTTTTCTCCTCTTGAGTTCTTTCTCCAAAAAACCCTAGCGTGATTTGATAATGCGTAAACTGAACTAACTCATTTTAGACCCCTAAGTAATTATCGAAAACGGATTTAATTAATTGGATAGTGAAAAGACCACAATACCCTTCTAAAATTCGATTTTGACTTTCCTTATCTAGACAGTCCAACTTCAAATGGGCATATCTCCCTCATACAAAATCGAAATTTAGCAAACTCGGTGGCGTTGAAAAGATAATTCAAAGATCTTTCCTACGGTATCTTGTAGCACACCTAAATCTTCTTGACATAGGATTTATAGTCGTTTGAAGTTGACCCAAAACTCATACTTTAGCTTAATTTTGTCAAACTTTCCAAATTTGATTATTTCCAAAAACGGTTTCTTTCTAATTCTAGTTCTTTCAAATAGCAAGGTGTTACAGAATCCTTGGTAAAATCCCTCGGCGATTGCAAGAAAATCTTGAACACTTGAATCTTTTCTCCCTTTTTCTCTTCTTGAACTTCTCTCTAAAACCCTAAGCGTATTTTAGAATTGTGAAAACTGATCTCAATCAGTTTAGACCCCTATTTGGGTAAAAAAAAACACTTAAAACTAATGGGGTAAGTAAAATACCAAAATACCCCTCTTTAATTCGGGTGAACTTTCCTTAACCGGACAGGCTGAACTCAAACGGACATATCTCCCTCATCCGAGCTCGGAATTTAGCAAACTTGGTAGCGTTGGAAAGAGGATTCAAAGATCTTTCATTTGATATCTTATGAGCCACCTAACTCATCCTGTACTGAAAGTTATGGTCGTTTGAAGTTGACCCAAAACTCACAACTTAAGCATAACTTGCAAAAAATTTCAATTTGTCTCTTTCCAATTTAGTTCTTTCTAAAAATAGCTCTTTCTAAGACCGAGGTGTTACAAATATCTCCAAAAATGGAATCACCAGCTTTCTTACAATGATCTCATCACGAGTAATCTTTTTCTTAATCTGCCAGGGGTTTTCCAAATCAATATTCGAGGGAGGGTATATGTCCCTTATCTCAATTAGTTCTCGAGTCACTACATGTGGAGTGTTGTTAAGTTTTCAAGCTTCTTCTTCAGCTTTTAATGGAGGAAATTGTAAAAAGAATGTCTTCTTAAGGCTAAGCAAAGAGAGGCAGTAACACTCTATTTATAAAAGTAAAATTAGGTTTTAATTATTATTCCAACTTTGAGCGGGACACATAGAAATCTGGCTGATATTTTATTTTATTTTTTTGACAAAAAGGGTCTTTTAATAATTATTGAGTTACCTAATTAGCCAGATTCTTATATTTAAAGTTTTTCCTTTTATATCTCTTTCTACATCTCTCCTTTAGATAATTATCCAAATAGAATTATGTCAAATACGATCGATAGTCGCTTTAGATGATTTGTGTTTGGTCAATTCTCCAGTTTCATGATTTTTATTTAACTAGTTTTTGAACACATGTATTCCATGCTAATTAGTATGATTATTTTAAAAATATTATAATAAGATTGTGATGAAATATATCGATCAGTGGAGAAATTACTGTTTCGCAAAATTGCACAAGGAATGAAAACACATGTACTAAAAGGGGAATTTGAAGAATCATCATACTCGACAATGCAAATGTTCTAATCTTCAGCTATTACAATTATATGAAAGAGAAATACTAACAAAAAGACTATGGTATGTTGTTTTTGGTCCTAAATTCTTGGACATTTCACTAAGCACGAACCTTAGTAAGAAATTTGAACATTAAACTTGAAGATCTAGGAACCCAATAAATTCCAATTTCATCACCAACGCTTAATCCGCGACTGTTAAACAATTCGATGCACGAAAGATAAAAGTCATCATTGTACAATTTTCTTAAGCAAACACTTCCACCTTCATACTTCTTAGGGATATTCTCTTCCGTAACATCCCACGTGTCAACAGGCACACTGCACCCGTTCTCCACACTTTTGGCCGCATCCAACGTCCAGTATCGAAGAAGGTACTCAAACATCTCGAAAAATGTAATCACTAGCTTTCCTACAATAACGTCGTCACGGGTAATCTTTTTCTTGATCTGCCAGGGGTTTTCCAAATTGATTTTCGGGGAGGGTATATGTCCCTTATCTCAATTAGTTCTCGAGTCACTACATGTGGAGTGTTGTTAAGTTTGCAAGCTTCTTCTTCAGCTTTTGATGGAAAGAAATTATAAAAGAATGTCTTCTTAAGGCTAAGGAAAGGCTTTTGATCAGACATTGAAGAAATTGTTGGAAGGATAGTTGAATAAAAGAGAGGCAGTAACACTCTATTTATAACAGTAAAATAAGGTTTTAATTTTTATTCCAACCTTGAGCGGGAACATAGAAATCTGGCTGATATTTTATTTTATTGAAAAAAGGGGTCTTTTAATAATTATTGGATTACCTTATTAGCCAGATTTTTATATTTAGAGTTTTTCCTTTTATATCTCTTTCTACATCTCTCCTTTAGATAATTATCCAAATAGAGTTATGTCGAAAAAGAGAGGCAGTAATGCTCTATTTATAACAGTAAAATTATAATTCTGGATGACAAAAAGGGTCTTTTAATAATTATTGACAAAAAGGGTCTTTTAATAATTATTGACAAAAAGGGTCTTTTAATAATTTTTGGGCTACCTAATTAGCCAGATTTTTATATTTAAAAATTTTCCTTTTATATCTCTCTATATTGGCAAACATATTTTCTTCTTCTTCTCTCCTAAAATATTTCTTCCCACGGAAAATTTGTTTTTTTATTTATTTATTTTTTTTATTATTTTTTAAAAGAAAATTTATACCACTAGATAGTGATCTAGTGGTTTATTATTAATAATAAACATAAAAAATTCTCAATAGGACTAAGTACAAGCAAGGGAGGTTAGGTCTTACCTGAAACCTGTGGGAAGAATATCCCACGGAAAATTGGATATTCTTGAAGCCTGTTTTTTCCCAAAAAAACTTTAGGGTTTCTGCATCGATAATTATCCAAATAGAATTATGTCATATATGATCGATAGTCGCTTTAGATGATTTGTGTTTGATTAATTTTCCAGCTTCATGATTTTTATCTAACTAGTTCTCGAACACATGTATTCCACGCTAATTAGTATGATTGTTTTTAAAATATTATAATAAGATTGTGATGAATTATATCGAATTTGAAGAGAATAAATACAACCTCATATCCATGATGAATAATGAGCCTATTCAATCGATATTATCATCATTGCAAGGCACAAAACATGACCTTTTGGCACGTGTTGGAGAACTTACCAGACACAAAACTTGTTGCCAAAATATCCTTTATCTTGTGCCTTAAACATGTTATGTGGAACATTCTTCTTATTCGTTTGGAATTTGTTGATGAAGTGTTTGATCTTGTTCCCTCACTAAGGTGTGGACTCAACTATTATAGATATCGATTTTTTTCTATTGACATTTCAAGAGTTCATACTAATAAAATATGGGAGGAAACTAGATTTGTTTCCTTTGATGATGAAGATAGTTTAACTTATGCTGCGAAAAAATACAGAGTAAACACAGCAAGCTGAGAGAATGAATCAATATCTATACGACTATACAACATCTCTCCTATGGCAAATTGTTGTGTGAATAAATCAATATCTATACACAATTCAAGAGGCACATCTGGGTCACTCCACCTAATCGTATGAAACTGAAATATTAATGTGATGCCTGTCACATGGAGAAGCTCAACAAGCCTTGCAAGAATACATCCTAGCTTTCGAGACTCTTACATAGAATTCCAACAATTTCTTCCGCTTCTCCGGAACACTGTAGATGCTCCTAATATGCCCCTCAACTAACATGGAGTTTTCACATAGGTCTTTTTTGATAATCATAGAAACAATAATTACTTGTCCAAGTTTGGTATGACTGCTAGATACAATTGCTCCGAATAGTTAGTTCTAGATTTCAAAGGAAACAAATAATATAATCTTCGAAGCCTTAGATTCAGCATTATACCCAAATATTTTTTTATGTTATTATGTATATTATATTTAAAAATATGTATTGCGCCACATGGACACACATGTCCAGAAACTAGTTATACATATAAATCTAGTAATAGATTCAAATGATATGAAAAATACTAAATAAATGTGATAATACTCATGACAGATAGACTCATAGTATGAAAATATTAAATAATGTGACAATATACGTGACAAATAGACTCGTAATATGAAAATATCAAGCTTGTGACCTCCGAATACTTCTGATTGATTTCCTGTAGGTCTGTTAACCCTTTTTGGTACAGATTGTATACTACATCCGCGTGTTGATGGAGATATACAAGGAAATGAAAATGTTTACATTTCTGTGTGAATAATGTCTTGGAAATGAAAATGTCAAGCTTGTGACTCTTGTGTTGAACTGTAATCTTCAGTTACAGTAAATAATGAAACTAGCAACATCTATGTGGAAACAGAACACGTCGAGAATCCTACATCTTTCGGTGCAGTTCTTGCTGCTTCAAAAGCATACTCCCAAATTAATGCATTTAGCCCAGAGACAGCAAAATGGACACTGTCTCTTTGATGTTACGGTGCATATTTTGTAAGGTGGACGTGGAGAACTACAATGACAATGATAGAAATACACTTACATGACTTGCTCAACTCCAATGCTTACTCAGTTGATTTGATGAAGGAAGAAATTGTGCTGGTGAAAGAAGGTCTAGAGTTCATAAGATCTTTGGACTCGTGTTATAGGTGTGGCATATGAGGCAGAACATGCCATTATTTAATTCTTGTCAGAGATCATAGTTTCTTGCAGCTTATCTTCTTACTTCCTCATACCATAGAAAAGATCAAGCTTATCAAAGAAGAGGTACTGGTGACGATTCCCAAAAACAAGGTCTTATTGAAATTAACAAGTCATCAACCGCTGGTGAGATAATTGTACGGTTTGAGGAGGAGACGGAATGGATAATTAGTAAGCTCACCAGTGGACCAGCATGCCAGGGCTGGGAAAAACTACTTTGGCTTACAGAGTATTTAATGATAAGGCAGTTGTTGATCATTTCGATGTTCGTGCTTGGTGCACAGTCGACCAAGAACACGATGAGAAAAAGTTGTTGCAAAACATTTTAATCAAGTTATAAGTCTGAAACAAACACTCAATGAGGATGGAGTGAATGCTTGTATCAAAACCCCCCCTAAAATATTATCGCTTTGCAAAATTTCATACCTAAATTAATGGGTGCTCACAAAACCCCTCAGGCCTCAACTACATTGTTCTCAGATCAGCAATCAAGGTGTGAAGACGATCAATGATATCAGCAAATTCAAATAGAAAAGTAGAAGAGGTTGTATCAAAAGAAATATAAAAACTATGAAAGAATGTGCTTGCTGTAAGACCTTTCAAGAACTACACTACAAGATGTTATGGTCCTGATTTTCGAGAAACAGTTTGAATTATCGGTTCTTTGTTCATTATTCAAGCAGTAATTACACACATTCATTTCAATTCTTAGCTATTCAGGCACTAAATTACAGACATTCAAGATTGTATAACCAAGCATTGAAACACAAGATCTTTCATAGGGAGTGAACGGATGAATTGAAACGCATCTCTTAGTTATCGGATAACAGATTAAATTAGAGAAAAGAATCATCATATATTCATATTCCAATTGTTGAATCAATTACAGAATTTGAACATAAAACTTGAATTTCTACAAGCCCCTAATCAATCAATAAAGTTGAATCACCAACTTTAGATCGTAAAATGAAAAGAAACGCTGGATATCTAGGATCCCAAAATAGCGCAATTTCATCACCAACACACAATCCGCGATCATTGAACACTTCCACGATCGTTAGAGAATACTCATCATTAGGCAGCTTCCTAAAGGTAACATTTTCATCTTCATACTTCTTATTCTCCATTACATTCAGCACAGGAACACGCTCCACGTACCCGTTCACCAAACTTTTGGCCTTATCCAAATTCCAGTATGGAAGAATGTACTCAATCGTCTCGAAATATGAAATCCCCAGTCTTCCTTGAGCGATATCTTCAGGGGTAATCTTTTTCACGATGGGACTCATGTAATTCGGATTGAATATCGTGGCAGGGCCTGTCTCTATTAGCTCTCGAGTCATTACCCGTGGTGTGTTGTTAACTTTGCACGCTTCTTCTTCAGCTTTCGACGGCATGAAATCGAAACAGAATGCCTTCTTCCTACAAATAATCAATGGCTGTTGTTCATTATCCATTGACGATCAAGGATTCGAAATTTCGGAGACAATTTTAGCGGGAAACAGAGAAAAACAGATCTTTCTTTTTCTAGTTCAAACTGATTTCTCAGCTTTAGGCCTAGTGTCTATTTATAGACGTTTATATATATATCAAAATGGCACGTGATTAGCCAAATATATTTTTAAAATTTTAAAAAAGTATATATTGCGGGTTATTATTTTGGTGGACGACTATTTATGTCGTTTTTTTTCTTATTTATTAGGGAGAATGAACACGTACCCCTCAGGCCTTAACTATAGGCGAAATTCCAGCGACACACCTATTACTGCCGAATTGTTTTAAAGTGTAATAAGCACTCAATCCGTGTTCATTGATCAATCTCATGCACTTACACCTTCATACTTCTTAGGGTCATTCTCCTTCTTTACATCCCACACACGAATGCATGCCACACACCCGTTCTCCAAACCTTTGGCCATGTCCAACTTCCAGTATGGAAGAATGTACTCAAACGTTTCGAAATATAAAATCACAAGCTTTCGTTGAGGGAGATCTTCAAGGGTAAAATTTTCTTGATCTTCCACGGGTTATCTAGATTGATTTCTGGGGTAGGGTCTGTCTCTATTAGCTCTCAAGTTACTAACCGTAGTGTGTTATTAACTTTGCAGGCTTCTTCTTAAGCTTTTGATGGAAAGAAGTCGTAAAATAATGTCTTCTTCCTCCAAATCAATGAGTTTTGATAAACGGTTAGCAAATAGAACTTTGTACGAAATATAATCCATGAGCAATTATTCTCCGCAATAATAGTAGATTCGTATCTAATGTTTGCTTATATATTCTTCAACCTTCGATACAATATATCAAGCTATTGTTTGATTTTTCTAATAACTTACATAAGTTTAGATCATAGTCGCACATTTTATCATAAGATTCTCAATTGCTCAAAAGGAATCTTAAACAGTAGACTAAAAGGTACATAAATAGAGGTTAAAATAAACTTTTGAATCTTCTGAAATTGGGGAAGTGCGATTAGGAGGGAGAAATGATATCTTTGAAATTTGAAAAATTGATATGGTTGAGTGAATTTAGGAGAAAAATTAGTAAGGTGTAAAATGAGAGAATAGTACTACCTCCGTCCACTTTTAATTATCATAGTTTCCTTTTTTAGAGTCAAATTACAAAAACTTTGACTAACATTTTACGATGTATTTTTTTATCATATTGATATGAAAAAAAATTACAATTTATTGTACTTTTTGTATAGTTTTTGAATATCTAGATTTTTTGTTTAAAATATCGGATTAATATAATCTAATTTAACTTTGAAAATTAGTTAATATGACTTTTAAAAAACACAACGACAAATAAAAGTGGACGGAGGGAGTAATAATTTGTATAAAAGGGAAGAAAGGCAAGAGAGAGAGGAGTTATAGTTGGATACAAATAGAGGGAGTGAGGCCAAGACATTCCATAGCCATCTGAATGAAACACTAGTTGCGAATCTTAATTAATTGTAACTATAACTGTGTTAAGTAATTCATTAGTAAATGTTTGCTTGAGTAATTCATTAGTAAATGTTTGCTTAGTTACGTAATTATGCCTATAATAATTAGTAATTTGGGCCCTCTTTAAAAGGAAAATAAACAAGGTATGGTTGCCACAAATTTTAATGGGAAAAATTACGTGAATTGGCAAACATCTCTAGGTTATTAGTCATTTAGGAGATAGTTTAATTTATTTACTATCAGTAAATATAGTTTCAGATTTTTGCCATGATTAATGGGACCCACCACCTCTTTGTATACCGAACCAACAAAGCCCTTCATATGCTTTTGTATATAATTTTATACAAAATCAAATTTATCTCTCCTATCCTCATTCCATATCTTTCTCTTAAAGTCACTATTCCACTTCCAATTTGAAATTCGAATTCCACCTTCTCCCTCCAATCGTGTTTTCACTTTTCGCAGGTAACCGTCAAAATCGTGGGTGAATATCTTTGTTATTCGTTTTCCAACAATTATATATGTATTATGCTTGTTAGTTTTTTGATAATTTTTTTAAAAAAATCTTTCTTACTTATCAGACTATCAGTTTTCAAAAACAAAATGGATGATTCCTCTCCATCTAAGAGGATTGCGAGAGGTACGCCATTTGCATGTCAAAGTTGTTGACAATCCACCTTCGTTTTCAATCGGTTTAACTCAGGATTTTGGGGTCAATGCAGGGTCTATGGTCAAATCTAAACAAGTTCAAGATGAAAAATCTATTGAAGAATTGAGATCCAAGAAAAAAAATGACTCAGTTGCAATTCAGAAAGTCATCAACAATGCGAAGGCAAGCGGCATTAAAATTGTTGAAGGAGGAAGTAAGAGAAAAGTCATAAACAGTGATTCAGAGGAGATTGAATTTGCTTAATCAGATCTGGACAAATCTGAAGAACATCAGGAACATCATGTATTTGCTTAAAACATAATTCTAGATAGATGTTTGTATATTTCGTTAGTTACGTGCAAATATACATAAAGTGTATATATATCTATTCTGATTAAATCATATTTGTATATAGATATATGTATATCGTATATTTCATGCTTAAATCACACTTGTATTAGTTATTTGTATATTTTGTTAGTTATATAAAAAGGTTACTTGAAGTCTATGTACAGTTTATGCCTAAATCACAATTATATACTGTAATTTATATATTTTATTAGTTATATACAAATTACTTGAATATGTATACAGTGAGTTGCATATTAAGGTAGTATATAGAAAATTGCTTGAGACAGTTGTATATTTGTATATTTAAGTACCATATTCATATACACATACTCATACACATAAACGTTTATAGATATATACAAAGGAAATACAAATACAAATATAGTTTATTTATACAAATTTTTAGTTTTGTATAAAGGAATGTAATTATACATATATACAAAGGTATGAGCATGGTACAATATACAAACCTTACACAAACATTTATACAAACAGATTACACCAAAAATTAAGAAATTACAGCACACCATTTTTGTCAAATCATGCACGATTGTCATATATATAATTGACATATGAATTTTATACAATTAATTACACATATACATTGTATAAGAATTTTTACGATTTCTCACATATATACAATATAATCAATTCATATATACAAATCGTGTCATTCAATTTTTTGAACAAAAGTTTAGAAAAGAATTGTTAATATACGAATTATATAATATTGTATAAACAAGGAAAAATAGAGAATTCCTTTTTATAAACCATTACAATCAACACAACAGAAAAAATCGTTTCAATATTTACCTATACAAATCAATTGTATACTCTCTTGCAATTCAAAACATGAAGTTTCCTTCAAAGAGACCTTACCTATCATTGAATATACAAACAAATTGATTAATCCGGTGCTTCAGTCGTATGAGGAAACAAGTTGGTATCGTCTTTCTATCGCTATAGAACTCTTTTTTGGAAAAATATTTGATTTTGGACGTTTAGCTTAAATCATGGGATTATATAAAATATTGTATAAATTTAAAACCAAAAAAACGTTTTATACATATTTAAAGC
>JAJONR010014417.1:0-13258 GCA_029582245.1 Solanum etuberosum
CCACCACCCCCCCCCCCCCCCCCACTCTCTCTCACACACACCTTTTAGCAGGCAAAATGAACTCGTAACGTCAATTTGAAAACCCCCTCATTCTTCTCTCTCCAAAATATTCATGAACATGTTATAATATGAGTTTGGTTTTGATTCTTGGTGGGTTCTTCAAAAAATATGGATGATGGTGAGTTATGGCTACCTAGTACCTTCTGCATGTTGAAGTTGTTTCCATTTCAGTTCCTTCTAATAAGTTCAAAAACAACAACCCCATTGCTTCTTCTCTTTGTTGTTGGATTCTTGAGTCAATGGCTTAGAAAGAGGAAAATCAATTAATGGGTATGCCTTTTAAAAATGGATTTGATTTATTAGATGTGTTCTAAACAAGTCTATTGAAGAATTATGTTCATAAATGCATCAATTGCTGGTAATTTGTATACCAGACATTCATGGATGAAGCTTCAACAATGATAATGGTGGAGGAGATATAGTTGTTTAGGTAAATAACGAGAAAGAAAAAGAAAAAGAGAAGGAGAAGAATTCTAAAATAAAAAGAAAAAATGCAACTCATTCTCTTTGAGAGAGTGAAATGCATTCTCTGTGCCAACTCAACACTTAATGGTTTATTTATTCCATTTAAAGTAGTCCAGGGAGGACCCTGTGAAGTATAAGTGTGTAGTTGGTCATTAGCTAATAGGTTGTGGGACGGGGCATGTATTTGACTGTTTTCTCTTTATTAATATGAAGATTTGAGGAGTTTAATTTCAACGTTCTAAAATATTTTTTGTAAACATAGATAGTTTTTCTTTCTTTCTTTTTTATATAAATTTTGAACCTTTTTTTTTTATCATCTTCAATATTGTTTTAACAACAACATACCCAGTGGAATCCCACAAGTGGGTTTGGGGATGGTAGAGTGTACGCAAACCTTACCAGTACATCGTGGAGGTAGATATGCTGTTTCAGACTGACCCTTGACTCGAGTCCAACAGATCTTGTACAAAGAAGAAGAATATTGTTTTGAATGAAAAAAATCACTATAATTTTTTTGGGCCTAAACGATGATTCAAGTTTGTGGTAGGTGTAGGAGCTACGTGGAGCGGTAGCGGAGCTCAGGTTGTAATGCAAGTGCGCGGTGAGCGTAATATCTCCTCAGGCATGCTCTTTCTACAAGCAAGCAAAGAGCTAGTATGGGCTGGAATGGAATATCATATGTATTGTTGAATCCAACTTGAAGCTCTTTTGAACAAGCGAGGAACGAGTGACCTATCACGACCCAAAAAGGGATGTGATGGCACTCGTCTTATCCCACCAAGACAAGTCAGCCTAAAATCCAACCATTACGATAAATTGTGGAAATAAAACGACAATAAAAGTCCAATACTATAAAATAATGCGGAAAATCGTAATCAACTTAAATATACCCTTAGTTGCGTGGACTCTTCACTTTTGATGCCGCACCCGTGTCGGACTATCCAAAAATGCACTACTTTTAGCGAATCCAACACGCACCTGTTGAAATTTTTGAAGAGTCCAAGCAACATAGAATATACCCCAAAACCTGGTTGTCACGTGCACAAGCCTCTAATGTATTACACAAGAATTGAAAGAAAACATAAGTCTCAAATGATGTTGTCTCTAAAATAGAACAAGATCATAAATAGGAGTAAGAGGGTCTGCTGTGATGACAAACAACTACCTCACAAATCTCCTTAGGAAGCCTCAGACAAGAAAAGGAAAGGGAGTTTCATGACGATCCGGGCTAGTAACCTACAAAAATGTAGAAGCAAGGGGTGAGTACCATACCACACGGTACTCAACAAGTAAACTTCTAAACAAGCTAAGGGAGTAGAATACGGGTACTCCTTACACCCCAACCGAACCTCACACAACTACAACCTACATAAAAACCAGTCCAACCTAATAGTTCACAATTTAGATAGCCCATAGTTCAACAACACTCTAATAATAACAGATCAACAACACATGGGGTCAAGTTCATCAATCACAAGTTCCACAAAAGGCACTCACAAGTTCACAAATGATATAGATATGCAATACAATAAAATGCAATGCCAAGTATAGTGATGCATGTCTCACCTAACGATACACACCCGCTGTCTCTCAGTCCGGGACCCATGGGGGACATATCTGTCCATACATCCGTCGCGGCGTGCGACACGACCCTCAATAATAAAATCCGTCACAGCATGCGACACGTCCCTCGATAATAGAATCTGCAGCGGCGTGCGACATGTCCCTCGAATCATAGTATCCGTCGCGGCGCGCGACACGTCCCTCGAAATGGTACATCCTCTTTAATTTCTTATTGTTCCTCAATTCACATAACACTTGTCACAACCATGTCTCAGAACCAATGTGTTCACACAAATAATGAGATGACCATTTTCATAACAATACACAATTCAAAACAACACAATCGTCATACAACATCAAAAATGAATCAATAAGCCTTTCAAAATCATTCTCAACACATCACACACCAAAAATTAATCACATTGCCTTTTATTACCCCTTTTTCATACATTAGAATTATTCAATATGGACAAGTCAACCCATCACCAAGTCTCATTACTCCCAAACACATACTACAAGGAAATACACGATTCAATACACTTAACAAGGGTTTAGAAATCCACTTGCCTCAAACAATCGAGCAATTACTTCGGAACTTGAGTCTTCCCCTTTCATAAAGCTTAAAAGTGCTTCCAATCTATCAAATATATAATCCTCATAAGAATACGAATCTAATGACACTCATATTACTATATTTAGTTTCGGCTAGAAAATCGGGTCAAAAAGTCATCCCGAGCCACCAAATTTGAATCTGAAATTTTCTCTTAGATTATGTTTACCCATGATAAACAAACTCGCATGCAAAATTTCAGCTAAAACGGATCGTTATTCGACCCCAAACCAAGATTTTGTTCTAAGAACCCTAGACTTATATTTTCTTAATTTAGCATAAGTTATACACGTTTTTAACCTAAAAATCTGTTCATAATCACATAAAAATTTAATGGAAAGGACGAGAAGCATTACCTCAACGCTTTGGGATGAAAATCCCAATTTTTCTCCTCTCTTTCCCCCTCTTTTTCTCCCTTTTTTTTTCGTCTGCGTAATTTTGTTTTCCTCTGTTGGGTAACTAACCTGAAAAGATAGCACGTTCATAAAGTACCTCAAACCATTGTCAACCTCATCATTCCAATATCCTCAAAATACATCATCGAGCTATCACCTTACTCAGCCCCTTCAAATTGCTGAACATTCTGAATCTAACCACGCATCCTTTTCATAGCTTCAAACTAAGATGGAAGTGATAGACTTATGAAAAGGATGCGTGGTTAGATTCAGAATGTTCAGCAATTTGAAGGGGCCGAGTAAGGTGATGACTCGATGATGTATTTTGAGGATATTGGAATGATGAGGTTGATAGTGGTTTGAGGTACTTTATGAACGTGTTATCGTTTTAGGTTAGTTACCCAACAGAGGAAAAAATAAATTACGCAGACGAAAAAAAAGAAAAGAAAGGGAGAAAAAGAGGTGGGAAAGAGAGGAGAAAAATTGGGATTTTCATCCCAAAGCGTTAAGGTAATGCTTCTCGTCCTTTCCATTAAATTTTTATGTGATTATGAACAAATTTTTAGGTTAAAAACGTGTATAACTTATGCTAAATTAAGAAAATATAGGTCTAGGGTTCTTAGAACAAAATCTTGGTTTGAGGGTCGAATAACGATCCGTTTTAGCTGAAATTTTGCATGCGAGTTTGTTTATCATGGGTAAACATAATCTAAAAGAAAATTTCAGATTCGAATTTGGTGGCTCGGGATGACTTTTTGATCCGATTTGCGAGCCGAAACTAAATATAGAAATATGGGTGTCATTAGATTCGTATTGTTATGAGGATTATATATTTGATAGATTGGAAGCACTTTGAAGCTTTATGAAAGGGGAAGACAAGTCCCGAAGTAATTGCTCGATTGTTTGAGGCAAGTGGATTTCTAAACCCTTGTTAAGTGTATTGAATCGTGTATTTCCTTGTAGTATGTGTTTGGGAGTAATGAGACTTGGTGATGGGTTGACTTGTCCATATTGAATAATTCTAATGCATGAAAAAGGGGTAATAAAAGGCAATGTGATTAATTTTTGGTGTGTGATGTGTTGAGAATGATTTCGAAAGGCTTATTGATTCATTTTTGATGTTGTATCACAATTGTGTTGTTGTGCATTATTATGAAAATGGTCATCTCCTCATTATTTGTGTGAACATGTCATTTGCATTAGTTCCGAGACATGGTTGCGACAAGTGTTATGTGAATTGAGGAAGAATAAGAAATTAAAGAGGATGTACCGCCGCGACAGATACTATGATTCGAGGGACGTGTCGCACGCCGCGACGGATACTATGATTCGAGGGACGTGTCGCACGCCGCAACGGATTCTATTATTGAGGGACGTGTCACACGCCGCGGCAGATTTTATTATCGAGGGTCGTGTCGCACGCTGCGACGGATGCATGGACAGATATGTACCCCATGGGTCCCGGACTGAGAGACAGCGGGTGTGTATCGTTAGGTGAGACATGCATCACTATACTTGGCATTGCATATCTATATCATTTGTGAGTGCCTTTTGTGGAACTTGTGATTGATGGACTTGACCCCGTGTGTTGCTGATCTGTTATTATTAGAGTGTTGAACTATGGGCTATCTAAATTGTGAACTATTAAGTTGGACTGGTTTTTATGCAGGTTGTAGTTGTGGAGGTTCGGCTTGGGTGTAAGGAGTACATGTATTCTACTCCCTTAGCTTGTGTTTAGAAGTTTACTTGCTGAGTACCGTGTGGTATGGTACTCACCCCTTGCTTTTACATTTTTGTAGGTTACTAGCCCGGATCTTCGTGATACTCCCTTTCCTCTTCTTGTCCGAGGCTTCCTAAGGAGATTTGTGAGGTCGCTGTTTGTCATCTCAGCAGACCCTCTTACTCCTATTTATGATCTTGTTCTATTTTAGAGACAACATCATTTGAGACTTATGTTTTCTTTCAATTCTAGTGTAATACATTAGAGGCTTGTGCACATGAGAATCAGGTTTTGGGGTATATTTAAGTTGATTACGAATTTCCACATTATTTTATAGTATTGGACTTTTATTATCGTTTTATTTCCACAATTTATCGTAATGGTTGGGTTTCAGGCTGACTTGTCTTGGTGGGATAAGACGAGTGCCATCACATCCCTTTTTAGCTTAAACATGTTCATCATGTGGTCGAGCGCAATGCACCTCTATGAAGCAGCCTAACATCACTTTAGATAGGAGTAGAATAGATGACTTAAACTGAAAGTAAGTTCTCCGGATTGATAAATCGTACGATGTAATGGAGATCTTTAGATTTTTTGCTTCGCAGTATTCGGGACCTAATGATGTTCGATTCGTCACATGTACTGAACGGTAATAGTCTATTACCCCTTTCCTTGTGGGTAGAGCTTCCTTTTCAGCCCTCCATCCTGAAAGCTAGAGCTTAAGGCTGTGGGAAAGGAGAATCAACAAGATAGGATACTCTGTCCCAACTAATAAGAGTAGGAAGATTCCAACTTCGAATCTTGTGCTTGATGGTGATCATTTCTGCCACGTCATAACAATCTTTAGTGCTTTTTGTTTCAATGATTTGGAACCCTTCTTACTTTCTTTATTATATCGGGGATGTTTTTTCTTGGTCCGCTAACTCCATAAAGGGCTAGTGGGTGGGGATAGAGCCTCTAGCACCAATATCGATGAATCAAAGGTGTGTTTATGGTATGGAATAGGAAGAGCAAGAATAGAACCGCTATCGCTTGTCCTCATCCGCGAAGAGCTTCTTTCATTCGTCAATATGGGGTAGGTAGTCCTTTGCTCGTATGCTTGGCATTACTATAGTCGCACCAGTCTACCTTTCTTTTTAGTGCACATGGAATGGAAACCCTGATTGAGACCACCCACACGGTGATCAAAACTCTTCCTTATTTGCTTCATTGTCAATTGATTGACGCATGAACGAAGCTGTAACAGAGCATGTAGGTGATGATCAAACACGACTTTGCCAGCTGTCTGTGATGGGAAAAAAAGAGAGCTTGATCAGATAGTTCGTGCGGAGAATTTCTCACCTCGCCATTGATCTTTCCCTTGCCGTGTAGGTAAAGCTAGAAGAGCATCATTGGCCCGACAGCTGACAAGCAAACCTTCCAATCTTATGTTTACATCACCTCTCTTTCTCGCATTGACCGGACAAAGGTTTCAAGTGAGCATCCCATGGGGCAACCATAGCTTGAACCGTCCTTCTCGCAGTCAACTATATAACTCAGGTAGCAAAGGTTTGAACAAAATGGTGGTTAGTCTTCCTTGTGTCCTTAGGGTGGGCGACATGAATAGCTCTTCTAACATCAACATGGATTGACCAAAGACTGGAGTAGTCGTCATCTTTTTTCATTGTAGTCATCCAACAAGAAAGAGAGACCACTTAGCGTAGTGGAATAGGAAAGAGAGTGTCGAGCACAACTTTCATGTCCCCAGAGTTTCTTTTCATTTATTTGGAGACGGAATGAAAAAGGCTTTTTCAAGAAGGCATGATTGTCATGTCGATCGACAGTTGATAAATACTATCTCTAGGTCCCTCACTTTAGGGCTCTGTTTCACCGTTGACAAACATGGTTCAACTAACCAACTACGCTTCCTCTTCTAAAATAGTGACACACTAGTTTGATTCCCTCTTTTGAAAGTGCCAAAACTCCTTCTATCACAACCCCAGTAAACAGGGCATTCAAAACAACAATCTCATTCTATGCTCTATGCCATCTTCCTTATACTTTGACTATTGATTCATTTGCACAAACTTCCCTCACAAAGGAAAGTGGGTAAAGGCCCGAATCAAAAGGCTCTTCTTTCTTTGATTTGAAAAGAAGGTGAGAGCCTTAACCCTCTGGTTTGTTGGTAAACCCTTCAAAGATAGAAAGCCAGTGTCCTCTTTGAAGAGTTCTTCGGTGAAAGGATCGCTAGCATCCAAGGATGATCTGAGCTGAGGTCTAGCCCCAAGGGATAATGAGCAGAGCAACTAGCGTAAAATGAAGGGATAGGGGCCATACTCCATAGCCTCCTTTTCATACGAGATTTCCTAAGCTTTCTCTCTTATTGCATTCTGTTTGAGATGAAAGGACATCATATAGTCTCATTCAAACAATGAAAGATAGGTAATGGACTCTATCCAAAATTGAGACTACATAGGCGAAAGGGACTTAGGGGACAACTAGAAGATAAATGATCAAGCAAGCGGACACAATCAAAGAGCATCACCACTTTTCAATCGTCAAAAGTGAGATCTCTTTTAGTTCGGTCTACTTTTCTCTTTTGAGTCAGATTCTTTAGACAGGAAATCAGGTTTTCTGAATGTCTCTCTTCCGGCCTGGCCTATTAAGTAAGTTAGTTAGAGACCGGAACTGGACCTGTGAGAGACGAGACTTCTAGTAAGAGTAGGTGCGTCTTAAGTTGAGAGTTGTTCAAAAGAGGCTGCGCACCTTCAGTTGCACTAGTGGATTGAATAACCTTTTTTTAGTGCCAACAAAGTGCATGTGTTCTTGGTTAACAAAAACACAAGTATTGGCGGGAGGACTGATACTATAAGTAGGACAAAAGCCTTCAAAGAGAAATGAAAAGATTTTTTTTTAGCATTTTTTCACTTATCCAAGGAACTCCTTTCTTGACATTTGTATTTGAGAGAGAGAGCTATGCTTAGGTTAGGTTAGTTCCCTCGGACAAGATATTCTGGAGGCCCAATTCCAAACGGAACTCAAGGTAGAGGAAGCCCTTCGTTCGGACAGGGTTACTGAAGACTCTCTTTCTGCAAAGAGGCCTTAAATTAGAGGGGAACTCTCTATCCGTTTGGGAAGCCATTATCCTTGAAAATCTACTTGGACCACCTATTTTTTCTTTTCTTTTGAGAAGGTAACATTTGTGTATATTGACAAGTCAGTACATGGGTTGAACTGAAACCGTATGTACAACAATATCAAAAGACAGAAAAACTGACTCAAAATCCTAACAAGATCCGTCTATAATTGAGTCGGTATCCTCGAGTATATTTGTTTGCACCAGAAACAAAAAAGTCTAAAACAGTTTAGTTTGATCATCTGTAGGTCACAGTTTTTGCTTTCAAAACATCTTTAACTCCTTTCCTTCCATATTGTCCACCAGATGCAAGTTGGGACAATTCTCCATCTGTCTCTGTCTGCTGCTTGTACTCCTGCTTCCTCCCAACTATATAACAAGTGAGTTATTTTGTTAGGCATGACCCAGCTAATGCCCCTAAGTCTAACAAAAATCCTCCACAGTTGTGTAGTTATCCTGCATTTTAGGAATAGATGACTAACTGTCTCAACCTCTTCAGATAGAGAACTATGGGACCCACCGCAGCCTGCCTTATAGAAAGCTTTTTCAAGCGATTGCTCGACAGAACTTAGATCTGGTCTTTGAAGGAATAAAAAAAAAGAGAGACTGGTAAACACTTTACTAGCCTCACCCTTGATCCACCCATGATTGAATGACAAAGTGTTGGTATCTCTTGTCATAAAAATGTAGTGAATCCACAATGTTGCTATTTGTAAAGTGAAGCCGTAAGAGTAACTGCTCGAGTTGCTGGTATAATTAGGTTTCACTATGCTCTTGATAAGCAAGTGTATCTCATTTGATTGTCATGTGGAGAAGAGGCTTGTTAAGGTATTAATATGTCTAATAGTAGTATCTTCACATACATATGCACACTAGAACAGATGTGCATCTGTTTAGGTTTTAGTAGTCTAGTTAAATTGAGTAGTCCATTATGATTTATCCGTTAGTGTAAAATTGGGAAAATGTTTTTGTTTTCTCTTTCTTCTAGACTTTGAATGAAGTAATATCCTTGTCAAGAAGTTGGCTAGCATATCTATTGGAACATATTGGATATCAAGCTCTGATACATGAAGGAAGCCACATAATATTGGGGTTTATTAGTTGAAGAGCTTCATGTTAATTCATGAAATACATAACAAAACTTGCTTGTATACTATAACCCATCGATTTTTATTTTTTTTAATGTAAATCAAAGGGCAATTGTGATATGTATAGTCATTAGAATATGAGGGTAATTGTCCTGAATTGTCCTGAATTGTCCTCATCTATAAGCAATTCCATAACTCTCTTCCTTTTTGACCATTGTGCATGCAGAACCACCGAGCAATTGACTTTTTGGGCCAGATCATCAGATGGATCAAAAGAATGGGTTCTTTGTGGGTCTGCTCTATCCTCAGAAGATAAGGTTGGTTTATCTTTTCTGCAGTGACTATATCCTCTGCTAGTTCTATCATATGTCCCTTGTATCTATTTTAAGACTGTTTGATCAGTCTTACAATCATGTATGCAGTTACAAGTCACATGGAGAACTGCCATTGGCATGTTTCCAGTTAAAAACCCTTTGTTTATTTGATTATTTCAGCTCTCTGGTATACTAGAGGAGTCAACTTATGATGGTCATGCATAGATGGTTTAACTCTACGTTTGTCAACGTTAAGTTGATGTCTTAGTCCTGGTTGATCATTGATGCATGTCCTGGGAATAGCAATGTATGAAAGATCCACTTATTTTAGTATCTTTACTTTTATTTGTTTACTTGTATGGTATTTGTACTTTAGCCCACTTTAATGCCCTTTTATTTTGAGAAAGCCTTTGAAGTAAAACAAATTTGTAACTTCTTTTTGTTTGGAATTGTTAGCCGAAAATGGTGCATTTAGGACATTATTAATCCATCGTATTGTTTTTTGAAATTTTGCAGTATATGTTGGTGAAATTTGCTGATATGTGTGGTGCAACTGTGTGCAAGTTCTGGAAACCAAATGTCACACATGTTGTTGCAACAACTGATGTAAAGGGTGCATGCACCAGAACAATGAAAGTTCTCATGGCGATTTTGAGTGGAAAATGGATCCTAACTATGGACTGTAAGCACTGTTTCCTGTTATATAAAATTGTTTGTGGGATAGGTTTTTCATTTGGTTCTCCATGGAATGAGGGTGAACGTTCAATCGCTATTGAATCAAGAAATGCAATAAAGTAGAATGTGTGGGGATATAAGAATAAGTTGCTTGAAATACCTGAATACATGTTTGACTTCTCCAGAGCCACTTTGAATGCATGGACTTTTTTTTGGAAATAGTTTGCTTGGCCTGTGTCAATAGTTAATTAGTCGTCTAATGAAGAAGGATGATTCATTTATTTAAATTCCATTCTCCTACCAAGGAACTTGTTTATTTGCAGGGGTAAAAGCTTGTGTTGCAGCAAATGGTCCAGTAAATGAAGAACTTTATGAAATAAGTCTAGACAATTATGGCTGTTCTGGGGGCCCCAAAGCTGGAAGGTTGAGGGCCTCAACTAATGTAAGTATCTGGTTGTTGCAGAGCTAGAGAAACTAGTTTATTATATTCCTTGTGAATAAGCTTGACGGCTAAAGATTTTTTATTTCTGGTTCTCAACTGAGGTGGCACATATTAAAAGCTTTAGTATCCAGTAAACAATTATTCCTTTATGTTACAGGCGCCAAAGCTTTTTGATGGTTTCGAGTTTTATTTGATTGGAGATTTTATGCCAGCTTACAAAAGTGACCTGTTAGATCTAGTCGAGAAGGCTGGAGGCACTATCATTCAGAGTGAGGAGCAGTTGGTGAAACAGAATCATGCTGCACAGGGAACTCAGCCATCTTCTCTAGTCGTATACAACTGTGATCTCCCGCAGGGTTGCACGTTTGAAGAAGAAAACAGTATTTTGCAGCAAATATTAGTTGAAGCTGAGGATCTAGCCAAGCAAATCGGTTTTCAGACCGTTCAGCATACTTGGATTCTGGAATCTATTGCTGCATGTAAATTGGTACCTCTCTGCTGATGAGTGATTGCTGCAAGTTTTTTGTGCAACTGAAATACTTTCACCTGTGGTAGAAGAGCAAAAGTAGTTGTACATTTTCTGCACCTGGGAAATATAGTTGAATCTTAAATGCTAAATTTTGTGTATAAATGTGAAATAGTGATATTACATCCTTGGTTTAAAGTTCTACAGTTTTGTATTGGGAAAACTACACAAATTGAACCCATTAGGTAAAGTATTTATCCAAATTGGACTCGATCTAATATATTTGCCCTTAATGGACCCACAGTCCAAGCTATTTACTTGACTGCCTCCTAGTTCTAATCATGGAACCACTGCTTCTTCATCCTTAATACCTCGAAGTATATATATACTCTGATAGTATTTATATACTATGATGGTATCTATATATTCTGATGATATCAAACAATAATTTAACAGTCTTTTCACTGAAACATTGCATGTTTCTCTTTGATGCCATCATAGTATATATATATATATACTCTAATGGTATCAAGGATTAACTGAGTAGTGTTTTCATTGAAGCATTGCTTCTTCCTCTTTGATATCATTATGAGTCGTTTGGTGTGAAGGATTATACCAAATAGTCTTGGGATAAAATTATAGTAACGCTTAATTTGTTGTTTGGTTGGCAAGTCCGGAATAACTTATCTCGGGATTAACAATTAGTATTGGGATAAGTTATCCCTCTCTTTGGATGGTATAATAATTCCATCATAATTTGTCTTGGGATAAATCTATTAAATGACAAAATCACCCTTCAAATCTTTTATGTTATCACTCTTTAATAATAATAATTGTTCCTACTAGATTAAACTTCATAGTATATAGACTTTGATGCCCATTAAGCAGCATAATTGGTGGCTCCAAGTTTGATGTCCGTGATTTTTTATTTGGTCCAACTCGTTGGGACATCAAAGTGCAGTTCAAATATGAAAAAGATGAGAATTCATACATAAAAACTCATACTAATTAATGTGGTTTGGTCACATCTTAGTTAATTTCTGCTGCCAGAACAAATTATTTGTATCATAATTAATTAATTTCTAATCCAAACAACTTGATAATAATACAACTTAATTAAACTTGAAAAACTTAGTTTGGTTTGGTTTTTAGAGTGGAGTACTGACATCTCCAAAATTGGCACATAGTTGAACACAAAAGGTGGATATTTTGTTTTTAAGATTGATTTTTTTAATTTAATTTTAATATGACCACATGGGTAATTGCAACCCAAATTCCTACAAAGCTAACAGTAAAGAAGAAACAAAACCAAAAAACAAATAAATTTGAAATATCTGAAAACTTAACTAAAGCTCTACCAAAAAAATATATAAATAGCTAAATAAGGTAGAGGATATTTTTGTAAACAAACAACTTATTTTAGAAAGTATCCAATGGATATTATTTTTAGTACAACAGGCCAAACAGTCAATAAAAAATAATATCAGGATAACTAATCCCAACATAACTAATTCCAACATAATTTATCCCAGCATAACTTGTATTCAAACCAAACGACCCCTTAGAGTGTATATATACTTTGATAGTATCAAGCCGTAAACACGCATTAGTGATTAAAAATAGGGGGGGGGGGGGAGTATGACATTAGTGATTAAAAATAGGGGGGGAGTATGAATGTAAGGGGGTAGCCGCTGGTAAATGGTATCTCATTCCCTTTTGTATTCCACAATTAAGTAATTAAGAAAACGCTTCGTAGAGTGCATTTAAAAAAATGATGTATGCATCAATTTTCTTCTTGTTGAACATAGGTATGGGTGTCAAAATGAGCCCAAATATAGGTAATCTGTCCATTAATGTAATGTATGTTCATATATTAAAGGTATAAATTACTATTTATTTTATAACTTCTAGGATTTATCTATTCATTTGTAACTTTTTTAAAATTATTTTCTTGAGTTGGAATTCAAATTGTGGTTATAAAAGTTAAATGACAATATGTTAAAATTATTGAAATTAAGCAGGTCAAATTGGGCAGGTCATGACCCAACTTGTGTTTAGCCCAAAATAAATTTGGACGGGTCATGATCCAACCTAATTTCTATTTCAACTCATTTTATTATCTCTAATTTCAATCCAACCAGTTCATTTGACACCCCTAAACATAGGATTAGACATCCTCAAGAGAAGGAAAAATTTTTTTTGCCAAAATTTTAATTTATTTCCATTTAGCTAAATGGTTCTAAATGGTTAAAAAATATTAACAAACATGAAGTTGGGTATTTAATTATTACATACTGAAAGCAGAGAAATGGTTCCTTTGGTTAAAAAATATTAACAAACATGAA
>JAJONR010014418.1:0-12808 GCA_029582245.1 Solanum etuberosum
TAGTTTAATTGTCGTTAAATATGAGATAAATTATTATTGACAATTACGTGTTAGTACTCTTTGTAAATGAGGCTAAAACTTATAGTGATACGGATCTATTGTAATAATTTTTAGTGATAATTAATTAATGATAATAGTTTAATTGTCGTTAAATATGAGATAAATTATTATTGACAATTACGTGTTAGTACTCTTTGTAAATGAGGCTAAAACTTATAGTGATACGGATCTATTGTAATAATTTTTAGTGATAATTAATTAATGATAATAGTTTAATTGTCGTTAAATATGAGATAAATTATTATTGACAATTACGTGTTAGTACTCTTTGTAAATGAGGCTAAAACTTATAGTGATACGGATCTATTGTAATAATTTTTAGTGATAATTAATTAATGATAATAGTTTAATTGTCGTTAAATATGAGATAAATTATTATTGACAATTACGTGTTAGTACTCTTTGTAAATGAGGCTAAAACTTATAGTGATACGGATCTATTGTAATAATTTTTAGTGATAATTAATTAATGATAATAGTTTAATTGTCGTTAAATATGAGATAAATTATTATTGACAATTACGTGTTAGTACTCTTTGTAAATGAGGCTAAAACTTATAGTGATACGGATCTAGTAGTAATTAACTAATGCCGCTAATGATTCTAACACGCTTTGTTAATGTGCATATTTATTATCGATAAAAGTTAAAAAAAAAATTGTTGTTGTAGTATTAGAGGGGTTACAGTGAATTTAGCTAAAGCAATTAATTTATAAATTTTTAGAATTTTAGAAAAACCAATATGCATATTTAATATCGGTCGATGATATTTGAAATAAATCAAGTCTTAAAATTATAACTATTTCAGTCGTATAAAAAGAAAAAAAATGATTGCTGGTATAAATGATAATATCCTGTTTCACTCGAGGTCATCTTTGGTTAGTTTCTCATATTTGGCCCTAAAGAGCCAAATAATAATATTACACAAAAGTAGCTAATACAATTTATTAGCTTTTGACTTATAATTTTGTTCAAAGTAAAATATGGGTGATTTTCGAAATTCTAATTATACCAAATAAATTGAGACGAAAGGAGCTAATTATAATTTTATTATCTTTAGATTGGCCGTCAACTTACCACAACCTTTCCTGTATTCGAACTTGAGACCATTAATACTTTATGACTCCCATAAAAGCCGAGTTTATTTCATTATATATGTTAAGTACTTTTTCTTCCATTTAAGAAACATTAGTACATGAACTAAAATGTGCATTCAATGACTTGACACAACAACTATGATGATTTCTCAAATCATTTTATTGATATGTAAAATATAACATCATATATCATTCATCCATCAGTATATAAAACTTTAAACTAAAACTAACTATAAAAAAAAGCAAAGTAAAACTATAAGAGTCTTTTAAGTCACTTTGTCTACTTATTGTTTGATGATGGATGAATTCAGAATCTCCATTGTTTCAAGGCACAAGATCAGGTTGAAGATTCTTCAGCATTGTTTCAAGGCACAAGATCAGGTTGAAGATTCTTCAGCTGCTCGACGACTTGAATCATCCTCGGCCTTTTAGGAAGGTCTGCTGTACACTTTAGAGCCAAATGCAGCATGTCCTTCAACTTTTCCTCAGAATCTGGCTCCCATAAACTTGTATAGAAGATATCCTCTATCTTGTCATCGCGCAACAACATGTTTGCCCATGAAACAATGTTGAATCCGTCCTCATACACAGAAAAAGAAGGATCTAATGCTCGTTTGTCTGAGAGAAGCTCTAGCAGAACGACACCATAGCTGTAAACATCAGCCTTGTCAGACACACGACTTGTTAAGGCGTATTCTGGTGCAACATAACCAAATGTTCCTGCTACACCTGTGGTGCTGCTGGTGCCTGTTCCCATGATCCTTGATAAACCAAAATCGGACAAATAAGCGTTTAACTCATTGTCCAATAGAATATTACTAGGCTTGACATCCCGGTGTATAATACGTGGATCACACTGATCATGTAGAAATGATATAGCTAAACCAATGTCCAGGGCAATTTTATGCAACACTTTATAGTTAAATCCTCTGTTGGCTCTCTCGTGTATGTATTTCTCCAAGTTGCCTCCCGGGAGAAAGTTGTATACAAGGAACATATCAGTGTCACTTGTATAATACCCGATCAGTGTAATGAGATTTGGGTGACTTATGGTTCCGAGGGTCTGAATTTCTGCCTCGAACTGGATAGCTCCTTGACATCTTTCAGTTAGGAGCCTCTTAACAGCCAGTGTAAGTTCAGAGGAGATTTCTGCCCTATACGTTGAACCAAAACCACCAGTTCCAATGCAGTAGCTCCAGCTAAAGTGTCTAGTAGCCTGAACAATTTTTTCATAAGTTAAAACTACTCCAATGTCATTGAAAATTGTAATATCGCTTACTTCAGGTGATATCGAGGCCTCAATTCTAGGATTTGATGGCTTCTTCTTTCCGTTCTTACACAAGGCAATGAGGACAGCAAGAGCAGCAACAACGAGAGTTACAGATACTGCTGCGCCAACAATCTCTATGGCAGTAAGTCCTCTCTTACCATTTCCAGACTGATCAGACCCTTGTGGAGGAGCTGCAACACTTTGGGACTCATTCAATTGTTGACTCATCGGTGGTGCTAAAGCCAACGACATCCTTGGCGTGACTGTAAGAAAAGAGTTTCCAAGAAAGCTACACCTTCTTATCATCTTATTATCCGATGAAAACGATAAGTTGTTGAATAAGATGTTGCATACATGAAGTGATGTCAAATTTTCCAAACTTGAAGGAATCTCACCAGTAAATGAATTGTTGTTAAGCAATAGAACTTCAAGCTTTCGAAGCCCTCCAAGCTCAGAAGGGATCACACCAGAAAATTCATTCGAGTTCAACGAAACTGTCCTTAAGTGGCTACATTTCCCCAATACACGCGGAATTTCCCCTTGTAGGAAATTAAATGACAAATCTAAATGCTCAAGATCCCTGCATTTAACTCCAAAGTTAACAGGAACACGTCCAATCAATCGATTAAACGATAAATTCAGCACCCTTAACTTCTCAAAACCACCAATGAACCCTGGAATGACATCATTTACACCATTTCCTGCTAAATTCAATACACTCAGACACCTACATTTTGCTAGAGAAGGTGGAAACCTCCCTACAATTCTGTTAAATCCCAAGTTAAGAACTCTCAGCTTTCTCAACCTCATAAAATTATAGCTCGAAAAATCCCCCTGAATGGAATTCCCTTGCACATCAAGAACTTCAAGATTCTGTAATTCCCATATCTGAACTGGAATTTCACCAGTAAGATCATGAAATGGAAGAGACAGAACCCGAAGCTCCTCGAGATATGCAACAGCATGAGACAGATTCCCAACAAGTTTATTAGCATTAGTATTGTTACCTCTGATTCTCAACTCTGAAACTCTTGATGAATTCGCGTTGCAAGACACTCCATACCATGAACAGTAGCTGGAATTGTCTGATTTCCAGCTCAACAAAATCCCAAAAGGATCAATGAATGATTTCTTGATTTCCAACAAAGCCATTTTCTCAGAAACAACAACAACTTCATCTTCTCCATAAGCTGAAAATGGAAAAGAAGAGAAACCAAATGCCATCAAGAACAAAATCATGATTCTTGAAAACTGCATTTTCATTGTCAACAACACAACCCCAGATGTCAAAATCATGTCTTTAAGCCTCAGTTTTCAAATTCAAACACAAAGAAACAATCTTTTTGGAAAAAAAGGATTCTTGAATTTGAAACAAAAAAAAAAAGTAGAAACAAATATGAAATTTCTTCTTCTTCTTCTTCTTTTACTAGTGACTAACTGCTCTAATGCAGGATGTTTTATTACTGTATAATATTTTTTTCAAACATGTGTTATTTATACTGTGAGTAGATCTTCATTGGGTCTAAAAGTGGAGTTTAGAAGCTTTCTAGGGTCCCTCGTACTTTTAGTCATCACGTAACGCTTTTTCAGAGTCAATTTGACCACTTTTAAAGTTATATTAAATTATGTTAACTTGATATTTTTAAAAAATAACATTTATATACTTAAAAACCATATAGAAAGTACTATAAATTATAAACATAAATTCATATTAATATGATGGAAAAAAACATTTAAAAAGGTTAGTCAAAGTTTATATCGTTTGACTGTAAAAATATAATAGGGGAACGTCCTCATTGGTCAAGTGGTTTCTGACGTGGTCCAATGATAACTCTCCACGTGGAACGTCCTCATTGGTTGATTATTTTGGAGAAAAAAAGAAAATTAGAGGGGAAAATAAGATTTGCCTTTTTTAGGTTTGAAACTTTTTGGGAAAATTGAATTTACTTCCCTAAAAAAAAAAACGAGGAAAGGGGATATGCTTCAAAGATGCTACTTACTGTAAAAATTAACTAGAAGGAAGTAATTAATTAAGATTAAAAAAAACTGGAAAAATGGAAAGATTGTGAATAAAATGGTAAAAAGTAATAAATATTTTTTGATTGCTACCAAATGGGAATATGGAATGTAAAAGCCAGTTTCATACTGTAAAAAAAGATTTAAGGGATGTTGTCAAATATAAATTCTTGTAAATTAGTGTAACTGTGACAAATCATGTTATTTAATATTTGTAACCAAATCTGAAAAGAGGAAAAAACTTAGTCAAGTGTAAATCAGCTCATATATAATATTTTCCTTATTTCATTTATATGTATAATTGTGTTTAATTTACCTAGAACATGTTTGAATTAACTTATTTTAAGTTATTTTTTAGTGTTTGAGTATTTGATTTTAAGTTAAAATAATAAAAATAAGTCAAAAGTTAATCCAAACAGGTCACTAGATTCTTTTCTAGGATATTGATGGAACTACTTGTTGGATGAACTCGTGCTTTTGTTTAATTATAATTGAGTCGTTCTTATTATATCTATTTGTTCAATTACACATTAATTAAGGGATTTCAATTAACAAGGTTGTTATATCTTGCTTTGCTCAAGAAAGATTGTGAGGTTAAGGTTTTAAGAAATTAATGACTTAAGATTTAAAAGTGGAGTTTAGAAATAACAAATTTTGACACGATCTAGTGAATAGATTAATTGGTTAGCTAGGGTTCATCCGAGAGAACAATGTCAGAAAATTACTTCACTTGGTCAAGAGATATTTGTGGTAAGAAAAGATTCATAATCGATAGAGATTAGTTAGGAAGATTGTAATTGTAACATTCAGAGTTTGTCACAACATTTGGTGAAATCATCATCCTAGACCTTTTACTCTTGAAAGAAAATCGTCAATAACCTGGTTTACTGGTTATTTTAATATTATCATTTTCAATATTTATTTCTATCAGCTAAAACGAAAATGCAAACACATTGTACCTCAGAAAATTGTTCGAACTTATCTTCTCAGCGATATCGAACAATGATAGCTAACATTAGTTTTTTATAAGATTCGACTTTAGACTTTTAGACCAGGTTATATTTACAACAATCACTTATCCTTTCATGATGATTGTAAGCATAATCAATTACACATAGACACTTTTTCTCCAATTAGCTACAAATTATATATATAAAAAACTTGTTATATTGTGTAAATAAGAAAAACTTATAACATGAGTGGAAATACAAAATATATTCTTTGTGTCATTTAAACTCATAATATACTAGCTACCAAAATAAACTTTGATATATATATATATATGTAAGAGAAAGGAGAAGATTAAAATCCATCATAAAACTCACAAGCATTAGTGCAAAAGAAAAGATTGCACTACCTCTGTATGTTCTCCCTTACAACCTTTTCTTGTCCCAACTTGAAAAAGGAAAGAAATGGTTGCACAATGAACTAAGTAATGTGAGGAAAACAAATATATCTAAACCTCCTCACTTGCCTACATATATATATACACTAAAAATATCAAAATATTAGATATTGTTTAATGCTTGAGTACTAAAGCACCTACTATGAAATTTATACATATACTTTAACTTCTATATTCTCATAATTCTACAGCATGCTAGCAGTTTTAATGAATGAATCGGACGTAGAAGGAGGGGTTAGATGAAATTAAGCATTCACGTTCTCAGCAACATCTAGAGCACGGTTGAAAGAAGGGCATGAACCACACGAACCAAGAGATCGAGGCTGAATGGGGTATAATGGTGCTCAGGTTATCCTTTTCCACATATACAGTTCCTCATCCTTCAAACTGCACAGATTGAAAAAGTTAGTCTTATTAGATTTCTACAATGAACCGTTAATGAAAGAATCATTGGAATGTGATCACTACATGTCAATATCATGTCGTTAGATGAAGTTGAAATGTCACACAGTAAATGAAAAGGAGGTGTATACCTGGCAAGATTGGATCATGTAATAGTTCCCTCAAAGCAGAATGCGCGGCTATAGTGCAGTACAGAGCTTTGCCAGGTCAGGCACTTGCAATTGCTATGTCAGATTGGATATTAGCAGCAGCAGCGTAGCGAGGTTAAACACTTGCATTTGCAACTCGGCCATTTGCAGCAGCCAACAGGCATGCTTGGCCACTTACAAGAGCAACTTGAGAAGCTTGGACACTTAAAAGAGCAACTCGAGCAGCTTAACCACTTACAAGAGCAACTCGAGCAGCTTAACCACTTACAAGAGCAAATCGAACAGCTTGGCCACTTACAAGAGCAACTTGAGCAGCTAAACCACTTACAGGAGTAGCTTGGCCACTTAAAGGAGCAACTCGAGCAGCTTGGCCACTTACAAGAGCAACTCAAACAGCTTAACCACTTAAAAGAGCAACTTGGCCACTTACAAGCGCAACTTGAGCAGCTTAACCATTTACAAGAGCAACCTGAGCACTTCAATGAGCAGCTTGACCAAATACTACAAGAACAGCATGACCACCAAGAAGACTTTTTTTTCCTACATAGACAGTTTGTATTCTATATCAGCTAAATCACAATATTAGGGAAGTAGGAACTTCCATTTGCATGCCCATGTACTCAAATAGGACACACTAAAATACTAGTCCATGAGACATCAAAGAATACGTGAACAAAGAAACCTAAAATCGCCAATTTCTTTAGACCAAAACCCGTTGCATCAAAACCTAATTGGCCATGATATCTTCTTTTGATACAAACTACCTTATTAGTTGAGGTTTCTTATACAACAACAACAGCAAAAACCAGCATGCAAATAAATTAAGCAGAGATTATTTGTAGTACAGAAAAGTATGGATATTTTTCTTGTTAATAAGTTAATTGGCCATATTAAATGATGCACTTTAAATTTCTTCTCAAGCCAAGTTTGTCACCAATTTTTGTAATCACTAATCCTTAACTTGGATAGCCAGTTACAAATATGGTCTGATGCATTCTTACTGTCAAATCTTTCCAGACAATGTTAAATGACCCGCATTTTGAACATTCTTCTTGAAGTGCATTGATTGTGGCCTTTGTGTGTATTTCAACTTTATGTTAATAGAGGTGCTGTGTTTATATGTATATATACATTAAATAAAAAACACTTAACTAACTAATGAGCAACTAAGTAGATTGTTTCTTTGTTTAACTCAGGAAAAACCCAAGGAACTAAATGCATGCGCGAAACATTTATTAGCCAAAAAAAAAAGAAGGAGAATGTTACTCACATTGGAGCGGCAGAACATGTGCCATTCCCATCAGAAGGGAGAACAACGCTGCCCCTAAAGCATACATTTCCATCGGGGTAGCCAATTGCAGTAGATTGGCTTATGTTCTCCCCTACTTTCATTTCCTCTCTAAAACGGACTATTCTCTTTGTTGCTTCATCTGAACTTCCTGTTGCTGATGGTTTGTTTACGACATCTACTTTCCTTTCTTTATCAAACATCTTTTTCTTATGTTCTCCTCCTTTTGTAATTGGCAAAGTCTGCATAAACCTCGTTAGCTCAGACTTATTGTTTTTTTCATTTTTGTCTACTTCTGCACAGTTGTCTCGTTTTCTGGCCCGTTTCAAATCTCCATCAGTCATCATAATATCATCCCTTGCAGGACTACCATTTCCAGGAGTGTGTATACTGAACAATGATTCGGTAGAAGCAGCGCTCCATTCCTTAGAGGATGAATCCTTACTTCCAAAAACGGATGAGGGAATTCTATTGGGATCAAAACCTGCCTCCCGTTCCATCACCTGTATAGAAGGAGATTGTGATATCGTCAAGAATTCAGATTCATGAGTGACATCTGAAACCTGTGAGGTGGAACTTGTAGACATCGTTTTCGAGGATTCTTTCAATTGATTACATGTAACACTTTGAGATAGAAGTTTTGCATCAGAATGAGATTTGGAAGATGCTACACCTGATGAGGCTGAGGTGAATATTGTTTTTGGATCAACTTGGATGTAATCATCTGAAGAACCGTCTGACGAGGAAGTCGAGATGGAAGGGGAATATTCTGAAGTTTTAGAAGATCCTGTTTCACTTTCATCTGACGTGGTATCTGCATCTCGTCTTCCTTCACTCTCTTGGTCAGAATCCATGAGTAAAGTTGGCAGAACAAAGGCCTCAACTTTTTTTTCCGGTTACTGGTGCATCTGTTATCGCCTCCACTTACATATTTACGTCCATTACTGAAACACAATTAAACATCACCTTCAGAATACCATCTACTAAGACGCGCAAAGAGATTTCAGTTTAAGAAATAGAACCGGGGACACACACAAAGATGCATTGTTGTTTAAAGTGTAATGTATAACATTCATAACAAGCACCATTTCACGCATAAATCCAACTTCTAATTCTCGCATCTCAAAGAGGTCCACTCGAGATGGAGAGGACGAGCACCATTTCTCAGGTTCAGCCACTATATATCTTAGCTTTTTAATGCAGAATGGTGAAGTTATTATTATAATCTAAGTTGCGAGGACTCTTAACTTACGATACCACACCAGACTTTTGAAGAATCTGACACACACACATGTTGACTTTTTTGAAGAGTCTGAGCAACATAGATTATAATAGAATGCACATGGAGAATAAAAGAAATCGCATATGAAGAAACAAAGATCGCATATTTACTCCATCAAGAGGGATTGCATTTCATCCCCACACAAAATTTTAAATGGTGTTAATATGTTTTCAAATTTACAATATACCATAACCACCATTTTACATTTCATAATTTCTCCACAATCATGGATAGAACACAATTGACAACTTCAATTGCCTAGGATCTTCAGAACCCCGCCCCTCGTCTGATTCTCCAAAAATGCATTACTTTTCGAGGATTCAATACACGTCAAACAACATTTTTGAAGGATTCGAGCAACATAGACAACTATGCACCCTATAGAAGTTCCCTTTATAAACTTTACCAAATTTAACAAAAAATGAGTTTTAATAAAACACAGAAGAAATCACAAAAATAAAAATTACCTCACATGAAGCAGCTCCAGTAAACTCTGTTTCACAAAAAAATCAATTCCCTGAAGAAAAAAATAATTATTATCAACATGATTAAAACATAATATTTGAGATAAATCACAAAAAAAATAAAAAATGAAAAAAATGAAAGCATTAAGCCAAAAAAAAAAAATGATCAAAATCAAGAAAAGGAAAAAAAAATCTTGAAATGGGAATTATCTAATTGAAATAAAATAAAACAGATTCATACAATTTGAATTTTTTATTTGTTTCTGAATATTCATACAATTTAAGGATTAGGGTTTTGGAGAAAAAAAATAAGAGAGAAGAAATATAATTAGTTTCGATTTCCAAATTTCATAAAAATAACTAACTTATTTATCTTCTGTTGGCGCCAACAATATTCTATTAATATTATTTATAATTACACATAAATAGTAAATTCATCTCTATGGCCAATATTTATCAAAAGGTTTGACTCTTTCTCTCTCTCTCTTTTAAAAAAGAAGAAGTAATTTTAATCTTTTAAGAAATTAGGTTGACTAATGAAATTTAAGCAATAGTAAATATGTTACGGAAAAAAATTAAATATTATTTCATTTCTTACTTTTTTTTAATCAGTCTAAAAAAGAATGACTTTTTCCTTTTGATATATGTTTATTTTAATTTTTCACATGACATTTTTAAGATCGTGTTAAGTTAAAATCAGACAACAAATTAAAATCTGGGAAGTGTGATGATCAATATTTGTGTGATCATGATATTGTAATAGGAATCTCAAAATGACCAAGATAATTTTTTTAATGAACTTTTTCCTTTTTTTGATATATTGAAAAAAGATTTGAAAAAATCAAAACCGTTCATATGCTTCATATATTCAACAATTGTAGAAATTGTAATGCATTTGCATTTAAATATAAATATCAGGTAATTAATAATTATATAAAATAATATTATAGTTAATTTATAAGTATTTTGTAATGTATTAGCAATTAAATATCAGGTAATTAATAATTACTAATATAGGACAATATTTTAGTTGATTTAGAAGTGTAAAATCTACCTAGTTGAAATAAAGAAAAAAATACTAATAAAAAAATTCATTGATTTCAGATTTTCTATAATTAGGTAAGTAATAATTAATAGTAATTAGTAAACTATATAAGATAATATTTTAATTAATTTAAAACTGTAAAATATTAGGACTTCTTACCTAATTAAAATGAGGAAAGACTCAATAATAGTAACAAATTTCATTTATTTCAGATTTCCTATTACTGTCCATTTTTAGTTGTCATTTAACGCTTTTCGAAAGTCAATTTGACTAATTTTTAAAGTTAAATTAAATTACATTAATTCGATATTTTAAACAAAAAATTTAGATATTCAAAAACTATAAGAAAAATATTATAAATAGCAATTTTTTGCATATTAATATGATGAAAAAATAAATCGTAAAATGTTAGTCAAAATTCTTATAGTTTGACTCTAAAAAATGAAACCATGACAATTAAAAGCGGGCGGACGGATGGAGTGATTAATAATTATAATAAGGAAAATTTCAAAATATTAGGTCAATAAAATTATACAAGATAGTATTTATTTAATTTTTAAGTGTAAAATAATAGAATTTCTTACTTAGTTGAAATAAGAGCACTTACAAATAAAAAAATTCATTGATTTTGGATTACCTATTAGGTAATTAATAATTATATAAGGTAATATTTTGATTAATTTAGAAGTGTAAAATATTAGAACTTTTTACATAGTTAAAATAACGAAAGACTTTCATAAAAACTTTAGAAGTAAAATAAAAACTTTGATATATTTCGAATTATTAGGTATTTAAAAATTATATGGGATAATATATTAATTGTTTTGGAAGTTTAAAATATCAGGTGTTGTTACCTAATTGAAATAAGGAAAGAATTACTAATAAAACATTTCATTGATTTCAGATTTTCTATTATTAGGTAATTTATAAATAATATCTTAACTGATTTAGAAATGTAAAATATTAGGATTTCTGACCTAATTAAATAAGTAAAGACTCAATAATAACAAATTCTATTGATAACGGATTTTCTATTATTAGGTAATTAATAATTATACAAGTCAATGTTTTAATTGATTTAGAATTTTAATATTAACACTTATTACTTAAAATATTTTCTTTTTCCTTTATAATACTACTAAATACTAGCCGTTACTTTAGAAGATCCTAATAATTAATTATTTTCTTCTTCATTTCTCACACTCTATCAAATGTCATGTTTTTTTTTTATATCTATAAAATATTGATACAATTTTTCTTATAATATCGTTAAAAACCTTGGTTGTAGTTTATCATTGAAAATTGTTGTTTTCTTTGTAATTCAATACTCCATAAACGAGGTTAGAATCTCAACCCCTTGTATTCTTTTAGTACATTTTTTTAATTAAAAAAAACAAATTTATACCACTAGACCAGGGGCGTAGCTACATAGTCTTTAGGGTGTCCAATTGGACACCCTTCGTCGAAAAATAATATTGTATATACAAGTAAAATAATATACAAAGTGGTTAAATAACGTATTCTGGACACCCTTAACACAACAAGGTGTTGTAGCCTAGTAGTTTAAGGTGCCTTGAAAGAGCCAAACCTTTAAGCGTTTGTGAGTTCAAATCTCGCTAGTAGCAGCTTCAAGCCTCTTTTTTTCAATTTTTTCCATATATATTTAAAATTTCTAGTGCACTCATTCAAATTTTTTCATGTATATTACATACTTTTTTTTAAAATTTTCCATGTATATTAGTAGTTTAATTTTAAAATTTCTAGTGCACTCATTCATCAAAAAAAAATGTACTCGTGTACAATTCCTGGACACCCTTCGTGAAATTTCTGACTACGCCACTTGTAACATCTCGCTATTTGAAAGAACTAGAAAGAGCTAGAATTAGAAAGAGTGATTTTTGGAAATAATAAAAAAAATTGGAAAATTGGTTAAGCTAAGTTTGAGTTTTTGGTCAACTTCAAACGACCATAACTCCTAGCTCAGGATGAGTTAGGTGTGCTTTCAGATACCGTAGGAAAGATCTTGGAATTATATTTCCAACGCCGCCGAGTTTGCGCGATTCCGAGTTAGTATGAGTGAGATATGCCCATTTGAAGTTGGGTTGTTCAAATAAGGAAAGTCTAATCCGGATTTTTGAAGGGTAGTTTGGTCTTTTCCTTACCAAATTATTTTATTTCATTTTTAGGGGTTTATTTGGGGTCTAATCAGAATTAGATCAGTTTAGTCAATTGAAAATTCACGCTAGGGCTTGGAGAAAAGAGAAAAGAGGAGAAAGGAGAAGAAAGTTCAAGATTCGTCGATTTCTTGGAGATTTTCGTGTGGATTTCGCC
>JAJONR010014419.1:0-11035 GCA_029582245.1 Solanum etuberosum
TGATAGCACAAAGTAACCCACACAAGTCATTAAAGACACTACAATGAGCCTTTTTAAAGATCCAAACCCTATTCTTCCATTCTTTCTCCCCCCCCCCCCACCCCACCCCCCACCCCCCCCAACGAGAGCAATCCACAAGGAAAGTGCTCGCACAAACTGCTTATGATCTAACAGACTGTTTTACTCTGTTTCAAAGCTACATTGTAATTCAATTTGCAGACATCCGTTTTTCCTTTCAATGATTTTCCGGAAAAAAAATATTAATCCTTTCTACTGACTTGTGATTACATGTAGGTTCATCATGCCATTGCAGCTTAATACCTTCAATGAGATATGTTAAACAATATCAAGAATTAATGGGTGATACTTTGCACTTAATTTGCATAATTCCAGGAATCATGTCAATAACTACTTATTAATTTACTCGGTGAATATAAGATTGAAGATACTACTGCAAGAGGAAGAATATTTTAATTGAAGTTTAATCTACAGTAACGCAAGAATATGTATATGCTAGATCTAGTACACTTACCTGTGCAGGACGTCCCTCGGTCCTCCTCTGAAGAGCAAGCCGAAGTTGGTTAAAGAGATCACCTAAAACCTCTTTTTTATTGATAAGATCTATCAAAGTAGCTCTCTCTTCTTGACTATGAATTAACGCATTATACTGCAGAACAAGAATAAAAGGCATCATATGCAGCAGTCTTACAGAACAAAATCGTCAAAAGCCATCACAATGAACTTTTCCTAGGAAAAAAAATTGCATAAATTTTTCGTGTTTTGCTAAATCTATAACTCTTCATTACTTGTACATGTAAGGTGGAACAAATGAAGTCTCTTTAGGGGGGGGGGGCAGAGAAGTCGAAGAATGAACCAAACAATGATAGTTTTCTAAAATGGCTCCAAGGCACAAAGATGAAAAGAAGAACTGGATCATAACAAAATCCAAAGCAGGTAGACACTAAACTCCAAAGGTCATGACTGAATGGAACCCCCAAATCCAACTAATGGAGCAAAAAGAAGCAAATAAACAATTGTGATCCATTCCAGAGACCTGATGCAGATTAACTAACCTCCTCTTCTAGTTCTCGACAAATCAAAGCAGTTCTCCACCGTAGATGAACTTTGGATTGGCTTACATCTGTATATATATGATCACCGACATATAAGATTTCATCTCCATGAACATTGAGCGAACTCTCAATCATCTGAGCGCTTCCTCCAGAGTACAATCCACCTATAAGAAAATTATTAGCTGCTGCTTAGAATGGACAAGTCCTGTCCATGTTCAAAAGAAAATATGAAATGTCATTAATGGCCAAATGTGATGGTGATCGCTGGAGAAAACTCCTCACAAATGAAAATTCAAAGAAGCCTAACACCCACAAAATTCTAATCCTAAATTAAAAGCAAGAAATTTCAGAAGTAATTCAAGCACAAAGAGAATCCTACATCCACAAATAACATCATTTTTGCATGACACAATTGGAGAATGTTCTATTATATTATTTTTCCTTCATCTTTTTTTTTTTTGGAGTGTAAATACATTGTTAGGGTCATTTGTTGCGCTATCGTGCCAGTTCTTATGGGTGCTGCAATGTGCTTTATTAGTTATTATGGCAGCCCATTATCAAGAACTTGGTCAGCATGCTTCTCCAACAAGAAGATAACTACACCAGGAACATTGCTTAACCCCCAGGCAAATCTTTAGCAGCAGAATTGCTTACCATGAATCCACCAAAAGTTTACTGGGGGATACCATTGTAGTTGTTGCCTTATCAATAGAATGACACTTAAAATCCTCAATTTTCAGAGTCCTCTAGAGATTTTAAAGGATGAGAATAAATATATTGCTCCTCCGAAGGTGTTTGGGTGTGTCTGCTTTGTTCACACTAGGAATTCTGAGAAACTTGATCCTAGGGCCCTTAAATGTGACTTTATTGGATATTCTCCTACACATAAAGGGTACAAATGCTATCATCCTCCCTCCAAGAGATCCTTTGTCAGCATGGATGTTATCTTTCAAGAGTTTGAGCTCTATTTGAATATTACATCATTACCTCTTCGGGGGAAGAGTAACGAAAGAATAGATAATTCTCCCTAGTTTCTGGAGGAAGAATTCAAGGGAGACTGTTGGGTGTTTGGATGACCTGATTTGATAACTTACTCCAGTCAAAGCCATTAGTATACAGAAACTAAAGATGAAATGTTTAGGGCTATTCTTTTTTTTTTTGGTGTAAACATAGTTTAATGGAAGAGTTAGAATCAATTTATATTGTACTAGATTCCTTATGAGAAGATTAAGGACTAGGAGCTTATTTTTTGCTCATCTGGATGTAAATATGGGGGACTACACACCCTTTGTGTAGTTTGTTATGAATACACAAAAATGTTACCTGTTAAAAAAAAAGAAATAGAGCATAGAAAGACATTATGCGAGTTTCTCTCACACTAGACCAAGACATTGCCTATGAAGTCAGCTTGATAAGGAGTGACATCAAAGGCTGGTTGGAAGACTCGTTTGTCTCTCTCATACTAGACCAGACATAGCCCATGAAGTCGGCTTGGTCAGTCGGTTCATGCATGATCCCCAAGATCCTCATATGCAAGTTCTCTTTCACATTTTACAGTATCTGAAGTCAGCTCCAAGAAAAGGTTTGCATTTCTCTAAACAAGGTCACCTCTCAATAGAACTGGATGAAGTCTACATCTGGTTATTGTACACTCATAGGAGGGAACCTAGTTACTTGGAGAAGTACGAAGAAAAGTGTAGTTGCAAGATAAAGTCTGGAAGCAGAATATAGAGCTATGGACCAAGGTGTTTTTGAGCTTCTTTAGCTACTAAAGTTACTGAAAAAATTGAGATTGTCTGAAAAAAGGAAACTTTCCTTGTACTGCGACAACAGAGTTTCAATCAGTATAGTTAAGAATCCTATTCAACATGATCCAACAAAACATATAGACATTTCATCAAAGAGAAAGTTACTAGTGGACCCTTAAGTTTACTTTATGTACCGTTAGGAAAACAGCTAGAGGATGTGCTTACAAAAAGCCTCAGCCAAAAGACTTGTCATACTTTGATTTGCAAGTTGGGCACGTACGACATCTTGGCTCCAACTTGAGGAGGGTGTTGATTGTGTTAATTATTTAGCATGATTTGAGGAGACTTCGTTTTTTCTTTTCCTAGCGTAATTATAGGAAAATAATATTTCTATTGTCTTTCCTTAATTAGTTAGGACCATTTGTATAAATACCCCTCCTCATGGTATGTAAAGACATACTGAAATATGAAAGAAGGCTTTTCTTCTTCTCAAATTTCACATAAGATAAACCACAAGTTTAGTAATTTGCAACAGATTACAAAATTACTTCCAATCTTAGCAGATACAGTGACCTTTTAAGTCGAACTTTCAAAATACATATATCTCAATATGATGACAAAATTTTTATTGAAAGAAATAAAAAAAGAGTTACACATTTAACTAACCATATACAAAGACGGCAAAAAATGTTGAAAAAATATATTGTGCTAGAATGAGACAGGAGGTGAAGATGATTTTCATTTACTTATCCAAATTAGGGATGACTTTCATATCATCAGTTTAGAAGATTAATCACCTGGGCAAGCCTTAAAACAAGGACGCATCAGACCTTCACCAGTCACCACTTCATACATTGGGTGGGCCATTTGGAAGAATTCTGGCTTCCTAGCTGACACTATAACCTGTTTTGGATAAAGAAGGAAAATACATTTGGTTATGGAGTCATTTAACAATTAACACTTTGATAAAATTAACACTTCGCTGAGAAATTTAAATTTGTAGAAAGCAATAAAGGAGTCAAAATAGTTAGCCATCGAATTCTAACAATGACATTTGGCATTGACAAAATTATCTTTTATATAAACTTCTCTTCAAAAGCATTACACTATGAGATAAAGACTTTAATGATTAGCTATTATTATAATCCTGTTCTGCTTACTCACCATCTCAAATAGATCTCGCCAGCTCATATCATTGGGAAGGTACCGATTGAACGAATGCTGCATCATTTTGTCTGTGTAATGATAATCTGAATTTGTAATCAGTAAGAGCCTCTTCCCAGCCTGATAAAACATGAAATGTTAGATGCTGAATCAACCATCTTTTTTTGATAGGGGCTTAATAAATCTTAGTAAGAAATTGGACAACTTATTCTCCCAATTGATGTCCTATTGGACTTCTACACTTGCTATGCTAAATTCATTAAGATTATTTATGCAAGGCTCTAAATAGACTGTGATAATCAATCAAATGGATAGAGTTAGAAATACCTCCTTTTGATCCAATAATGCCAAAGGTAGCTCAGGATCAGGTTCCACAAATAATTCAGGCTTGGACATTATCTCACTCTGCATGGGTGAAATAGTTTAGAGTGATCTTTGCAGCTCCCGGCATGTGAAGCAGTGGATCAATGAAACACATACCTTCAGCTGGCCTTCTACATGTGCCCTGAAGAGTGCCTTGCCGACAGCCTAAATAGAATACAAAAAGGTTGGCAAACTCAAGGTTCACATCACAATCCATTCACACACAGCATCCAACCATACCTTGTAAAGCCCTTTATACTCATTTGGACAGAGATCTGGTCCAATAACTCCTTTATCCAGCCTATCTACCATCTGCAAAAGAGACATATCTAGGATATAGGGCAAGTGCAGAAGAAGCAATATTACATTCTTTTTAGTTGAAACCCCAGGTGGTCAATAAATTTATGCAATTCAAATATAATCATTAAGCAGAAACAAGCAACTGGATGAACCGTTCTATCCAAATAAAATTAAGCAAAATATCAGCCTCTACTGAAAGGAGTAGACAACTATCTATAAATTTGGTTAAAGAGAACCACTTCAGTAATAAAGCATCTATTTCTTATGATCAAGAAAAAACCTAAAACGACTAGAAAATAGATAACCAAAATATCTCAACCTAAAGAAAGAAACATAACAATAATAATGAAAACCCACAACCTACTAAATCTTTTTTTAAGAAGAAAAGAAATTGCATTAAGAAGAGATAGAAGTCATACAAATCCCTTCACAAGAAAAAAAAAACTAACAAATGTATATGACAAACATGGAGAAATAATGTCTTTTAGTATCGAGTCATGGCATGTATACTGAGGGAGGCCAAGTGATCTACCTGCATATAAGCCACTGCTTCTGAAACTGAGAATAGTGTATTGAGGAACTCCCATCTACTCTCCTTACGCAGATCAACCAGTTCTCTCCCGTAGATCTCACTTCCAAACATAGAAAATATGAGACACTAACCAAAACATTACCCAATTTTCCAGCGCACATAAAAATGCAGAACATTCATTCAAATTTTCATGGAGCAAAAACTTTTGGCTGTGTAGTGTAGTCTACACCCATTAACCAAAGATTTACATGAAGCAAATAGATTTTAAGCTTCTATTCCCAATTCGCAAAGCAACGTTTTGTGGACAATCTTTGCTAGAAGTACAGTTGTATGGATCAATATTTTGAGCTGACAAGTAGACACAAAAGCCCAAGCCATACCTCACTTCTCGAGTTGAAAGCATTCTTGTTCCATGCATTGCCCTCTTGATATATCCAAATCTGTCTGCTTTAACCAGGTTACCTTTCTCTTTGTCTATTACAAGACCTCTTATCACCTGTTTTATAATGAAATGTCCTCAAATGGGTATTAAGACAAACCATTAGCATGATCACATGGTCAGACTATACCAGATCAGGGTCAAACGCAAGCCCATCCACAGGGAAACCCACATTTCTCAGATTCTCCATGCAGTAATCATAAGCCCTTCCTTCCCAGGCCTGTAAATTATGGACTTAATCATACTACACCAGTAACATGTGCCAAAAACAAAAACAATTTAAAGCTCCTCAAGGGACAACAAAAAGAATATACAAGACAGCAACGTATTTTAAATTTAAACATCTAAATGCTAGTCGGTCATGGCACTTCCAACAACAACCTAAGAGAATAAAACTGGAAAAAAAATTGCAACTCGAAAAAAAAAAGATCAATGAATTTGGGGCAAATAGAGTACTTTCTCTTTTTTGATAACGCATATAAAGCACTTTTTCTTATCATCAGAATTTAATCCTCTAACACATAAATGAAGTAAGAACTTCATCAAGCACCAAGATAAAAGGATTAGTAACAGAGAAAACATATATATGGATAAACACTGCCTACGCTGCCTTATAGAATTAGTTCCCTGCTATGGCACAACATTGTCATATGCAATACAACAATCAAGCAAACAATAGATGTGGTGGCAAATGAAAGAAATAAATGTGTAAGCAATGAACATTAGCCTCAATTTGTAACAAAGAAACCATGAGCTAATAGTTTACATCACACGAAACAAGAACTAAAAGGTACCATCACGTTATAGTGCATCAGTGTATAGTCCATATCATATCCAATTGCACTGATTGATCGTAGATTTAATGTGCGGCTGCAAAATATGCCACGCGGCGAATGTCGAGCATTATATGGAACCTGCACATTATGTGAGTCAGAAATTTGCTAAGATTTACATGCCAATGCCAATACTGCTTCTAAAATAAAAGGTCATAAATCTTCAGTGAGTTTAAGCATCAGAGATGCTACATAAACACTGCAAGAAGATAGCCATAATAAGATGCTAAGATTCCATGACTTCTGTAAAAGCATTTCAATGAGTACAGAGTGCAGACCCCCCCACCCACCCACGATCTGGCCATCTTTTCATTTCCTTTAACCCTTCTCCTTCAGTTATTTATCTTGGCAACTAAAATAGAACCTTTTGAAAGCTTTTAAAGAAGAGCAATTAACATTTTTGCTTACATATTGAACTGATAAAAAAAAACATACAACCTCTTCTCCCTTCTTTTTTCTTTTATATTCCAATTTTTATTTCTATTACACTCAAATATAAGTTGAGTATAATAGAAGAGATAAGCTCTATCCTTTTAAAATGCTGAAGTGTTGTCGAGGAAAAATAGCCCAAAGGGAGAAAATGAGAAAAATTAAAGTGAATGGATATGCAAGGACAGACATATTCTCCATCACTCAAGGATGAAAGGAAGATAACGTGAGGGGCAGATGATCGATACTGTTTTGGAGCAACATGGGATACACAAGTTCTCTGACACTGAGCAAAAGCATTTAGCCAATGTAAGAAATTTCAGCAAGTGATACACATATCAAAATGCCAACTTGATAAATGCAATACAAAGACAAGTTCAGTATTAAAGTACTGGAATGCCCAAGTGTTGAAGCAAGTTCTCTGCTTCTTGAGCTTCCATCTTTGCCACCTCCTCAACAGGGCCTTGCAATGCCTTGCCATCAATTCCTGCATCGTTTGTAGCTAAAATGGTAAGGAACTACCAAGTTCAAAACATAATAGTTAAACAACACAATACTATATGCATCAAAAGTTTAATTTGGATATTCAATTTCATTCATTAAAACCAAAACTTCAGTTATCATAAAAATCCGCCTTTTGTTTTTCTCAAATGCAAGTGATCAACAAAACTTTTATTTTTCCAATGCATGTGATTACTAAACATACACCATTTCTTCCATTTTATCATGGTGATTGACTTGACACAAAGTTAGGTGGTTGAAACATTAGTTTGATCAAGAAAATCAAAATCAAAATATAAAATTTAAATAGTTAAATGAATTTGAATTCTTGAAAGTTACCTACAAAAATATTATTAGTGGAACCAAACTGGAAAGAGCATCATATAAACTGGAAGACACGCTCAGGGCAGGACGGAATATTTGAATAACCATAATAATCATTCTAAAAGCTAAACCTTTTTTATAATTAAGCTATTAGCAGCACTTACTTAACTACTCAGAATCAATTCAAAAGCTCAACCAAAGTACTAAACAGGCCAAAATCCTCTCTTTTTAATTTGGGAGTCCGGAAATGACAAACCAAATTCGTATTCAGTTCATCCAACATCGAACAAACGAGCACCACTGTTTGTATTCCACCCCACTAAAAATATGCCAAGGAAAAACAGGAAATATCACCAACCCCACATCCCAGGGGCAACACATGAACTCAAAATTGGGAATGTAATGTACCAAAATTGAGATTCAAATCGCCTTTTGTGCTTTCGCCAAGGTAATCCACTTCAGACGTTGTGGAAGAAGTGACAACAGAAAACACATCCTCTCCGGGAGGAACCGATGTAGTGGCGCTACAGTGACAGGAGGAGAATCCATTCACTCGATTATACGAAACAGATGAACGGAACACCAATGCACCATCGAGTTTCTGGGTATTTGAGAATACGGCCGGACTTCTACTAGTACTATTTGGTATACTCATACAGCTTGCTACAGCTTGGCAAACTGTCGAACAGCTCATGTGCGTGGATTTTTGTGTGTGTTTCTTCCGGTTTGCCGGCGGTTGAAGTTGAATTCTAACACTCGCCAGTAATTCCGTCGCCGGTACGTTCGCCGCCGGCCAGTGAGGTGTATACTTTACCAAAATTCTATCGACCAATGATCGCAAAAATTGAGTCTTTTTCCCCTTTTCTCTATTTGTCAAAAGGTTGACACTATTTTTTAAAGATTTTTTGAAAATATTTTAAAACGAAAACCAAACATCACCTAGGGTTCAACTTAGATTTGGTAAATGACTCAAATGCCCTTTTAGAAATAGCATTCGAAACCGGAACTATTGTTTCGTGCACCTAGACTAATTCTAGAGGATATATGTTATTTCTCACCAAATAAAATATACTGATTACTCTATCCACCAAGATTACATACTATAATATACTAGAATGTTTTCAACGTCCCTTTTATGCAACTATGGTCCTCCAGCTCACGATTGGCCTTGAACTGGCCAAAAAAACTTTTCATTTGAACGGAATTTTTTTATGACTTCTGCTCCGTTGATCAATCAACAATTCACTTCTTAAGGAAGGAGCTAAGAAGGTTTGAAGTTAAGTTAGATGAATCACAATTATTATTTTCGTACACCTAGACTAATGAACAATTATTGTTTACGTACACCTATATTTATCCACCAAGATTACATAGTATAATACTATAATGGTACGAAGCTAGGACAGATGAACCACAATTATTGTTTCATGCACTTAGACTAATTCTATGGTATATATGTTATCTCTCATCAATAATGGTACAATGCTAGAACTAATGAACTACAACTATTGCTTACTAATTCTGTGAGATATATATTATATCTCACCAATAATGGTACAAGGGTAGGACAAATGAAACACAGCTATTGCTTCATGCACCTAGACTAATTCTATGAGATATAAGGCTAGGATAGGTTAACCGTAACTATTGTTTCATTAACCGTAATAAATTCTATATATTTCATCGACAATGATATAAGGCTAGGACTGATGAACCACAACTATTACTTACTTATTTTATGGGATATATGTTATCTCTCACTAACAATAATACAAGTCCAGGACCGATGAACTATAACTATTGCTTCTTGCACCTAGTTTAATTGTGCGTAGGAAAATAGGAAGGTGGCATATCTGGTCGCAAACTCAATTGGAGTGGCTAACTTACTAATCATGACAAATTTATGGAGTAATCTAGATTTATATAAATCTAATTAGTGTTTATTATAGTACTTATCTTTTGATCTTAACCTAAATGTGTGTAATGTATTTTAAACATATCAAAATGTATTTTAAACATATCATATAGAATATCAAAATTATTACATTACTGAATATAAAAAGTGAGATGCTTCTCAAATACATCAAACAAGAAATAGAACATGTAAATTTAAATATACCTACAACCCAATTATATAGTAAGAAATTTAAGTAAATCTTGTTAATCACTAAATATTAATTTTTTTTCACTATAGGAGGAAAAATAATGTAATTCAGCTTAAACAAAGTGAGAGAAAAAACAGACTATCACCCATCAAACTTTAATTGATTGCACAAAATTTCAATTATTCATATTTTATGTGATTAGTCTACTTATATATGTTGAAACTAACTTATACATAAAGGCGAAGTCAAGATTAAGAATTTGGAGGTTCTAAAAAAGAGGGTGGTTCAGAGTAGTTCGAATTAAGGGGGGTTCGAACCCACAACTCTAGCGTTTTAAAGATACTTCTTTACCATTGAACCGAGTTCAAAAGTTAATATACATATATATTTATTTAATTTTCTAGTAAAAATACAGGATCTACAGAAAAGTTATTGGGTTCGTCCGAACCCACAAACCCCACCTAGCTTCGCCTCTGCTAATACACAATTATTGCAAAAATAAATAAAATGAAATAGTAACATACCTTTAGTCATGATTGATTTTGTAAGAGTTGAAAATCTCCTTTGATTTATCTTCAATTTGCCAAATTGATGGATATTACAGGCATTCATATAGATTGGCTGGAAACTCTTAGCAAAAATCTTAACATTAGTCATTTTTTTTTAAAGGTTGATTGAGTACTCCTAACAAAATTCTTAACTTATATTTAGAGAAAAAAATGATTAGATTTTGATACTCTAGAAAAATTCTTAGCTTATGTATTAGAAAAAAAAAAAAAAATTAGATTTTGTAAATTTAATATAGATTATTGAAATATATATCTAATATCTATAAGGTTTTAATTTGTACTAGTGAACTTATCCTTATTTTGGCGCTGATTAATCTTTCAATTCAATTATTTTTTAAAAGCTCTTAATTGTCAAAGTCAAGTATTTTAATCTTTCACCAGTTATATATTAATTCTCAATTTATATATTCTTTTATGATTTTTTATCACTTTAATTTTTTAGTCTTCTATAAATACTTGTGTGGTGTAGTTATAAGTGAAGAAAATAATTAATTATTTTTCTTAGTAGGAAGTAAAGAAAGAAAAGAATTTCAAGAGATTTTGTATCTATTTTTGTGTATATTATATATTTATTTTTTTAAAATCTAAATGTTTTAAGAAAAAGAACCATAAATACATGTATAAATATACTTATCAAAAGAAAAAAAAAACCACA
>JAJONR010014421.1:0-10510 GCA_029582245.1 Solanum etuberosum
CATTTCATACGAGACATCATAGAAGAAGGTGGAGTCATAGTGCAGAAAATTCATACTACGGATAATCCTGCCGATATGTTGACAAAAGTGGTGACTGCGGTCAAGTTTCAACATTGTTTGAACTTGATCAACATTGTTGAACATTGAAGATTGAGGTTGAAGACACAATCAAAAATTGTTGTTGAGAGAAAGTTGAAAATGGAGAATCTTGCCAAGGTGGAGATTTGTTAAATTTGACAAGATTCAAAGATGAATTAATGTGAAGATTTGGTAGCTAGGAAGATAATTCTTCATTGGTACAAAAGTCAAGATAGCACCTTTTGTAGGTGAAATTTAGGTGAACCATAAAATGGTTTCACAAGGTAAACCTTGACATTTTGACACATTGTGATGTCATGGATGATATCAATAGGAAGAATTCACTCCTATAAATAGGTAGCTCCTAATTCATTTGTAACACACCTCTCACTTGCCTTATCATCTCCTAAGGCATTTGATCTTCTTTCTCTCTTGTAGTATTTCACTTGTACTCTTTTGGAGTGAAATAAATATTGGTTGATTGTGTCCGAGGAGTAGGCAAAAGAAAACAAAAGTTTGCCGAACCTCGTTAATTCTTGGTGTTCCTTTTATTGTTGTCTCATTTACTATTTATTAGCTACCTTTAGATATAGCAGTTGTGATTCCATCACTCTCTATATATTCGGCTTCCGCAACAATTGTGTTGTTTCAGAGCTTGCATATACAATGAAGGTTATGGAAATGTGTGATGTTTATAGCTTTGGAGTATTAGCATTGGAGATAATCAAAGGAAAGCATCTCGGGGAATATATTACTGTGCTAGCAAATTCGTCGACTATAGATCATGAGCAGCTTAGTGATTTGCTAGATGAACGCCTTCCATATCCTGAAGATGAAGTAAAAGATGTTTTGGTTTTTATCATCAAGCTAGCATGCTCTTGTGTGCTTGAAGCTCCAAAGTCAAGGCCAACAATGCACTTCATATCTCATAGGTTATCATCAATGGATGCACGTCCAGCTACTCATGTAAAGCAAGCTTTGTAATCACTGATACATATGTAAGGTGTCTTTGTATGAAAATGAATAATCTACGACACCAAGTGGTTGGGAAGTAAGTTATTTTGATGCTATTTCAAAAAAACAAAAGAAAAATCTATTTCAAAAAGTAAGCTATTTTGATGAGAAGGTCCATGACAAAGTTATTACTGGGAGTAGTATTGCTGTATTGTCAGGGTGCTTATCTGGTTTTATTGTATTAGAGTGTATAATGTAGAAGGTAATTGTTTTTTTCAGTTGAAAGATGGAAATCTTATTTATAGCTTATGAATCAGTAATTCAGTAGATAGGGAGGAACAATATAGTATATGCTGTTTACAAAATACCATTACAGATATTACTGTCTTAGCAGCAAACTAGCCCATGTATTCCAAGCTTCATATTTCGTTTGGTACATTTGATGTTATATTTGGGACTGTTTTTGGTATTTTTGGTGGAAGACAAGTAATGGTTGATTTTGATGGCCGGATAAAGTAAAAAGGAGGGGCAGGTTTTTCTTTCCCACTAATTTAAAGGGCGTATTTATGTATTATGCCAATAAAGTAACTTGCAAATTGGCTCAAATTTACTTTAATAGAATAATCTAATAAAAAATAGAGATTAAGTTGAAAAATAATCTCAACCATTCATGTTTATAAGTCCATGTGTCCATCATCTAAATATGCATTGACAAGTATTTTGCAAAATAGCTCCCAATATGATCATTGACTTCCAAGTCGTTCTAAGTCTTCCTGTATTATAATGATTCTCTAAACAGTATTAAACTCCCACAGACTCACAATTCTTGTAATGATTCTCTACACTTTATAAAACTCTACCCTGCACAAGTTCATCAATAACCAAAACAAACAACTGAAATCTTTTAGCTTTCAAGATGGTTCCCGAAATATTTTATTTCCTTCAGTTTTTCACTCTTTTCACTGTTAGTTTTGCTTCCATTGAGGAAGAAACTGCTCTCCTCAAATGGAAAGCTACTGTCCTAAGCCAAAATAATTCCTTATTGGCTTCATGGACACTAAGTACTGATGCATGCAGGGGTTGGTATGGAGTTATATGTTTTAATGGTCGGGTGAACAAGATCAATATTACTAATGCTGGTGTTGCTGGTACACTCCATAATTTTCCAATTTCATCTTTCCTGTCACTTGAATATGTTGATCTTAGCATGAACCAGCTCTCTGGTATCATACCCCCTGCAATAGGAAACCTAACTAATCTTGTCTATCTTGACTTGTCGATCAACCAGATTTCAGGCAAAATCCCACCTCAAATAGGCTCGCTATCAAAGGTTGAGACCCTCTTCATCTTTGACAACCATTTAAATCCTGTTGAAATAGGGAAGATGAAGTCACTTGAGGTTTTAGCCTTGTATAGGAACAATCTTTCTGGTCCAATTCCAATTACTTTGGGTGACTTAACTGAGCTTAAATTTTTGTACCTTTATTCTAACCAACTTTCTGATCTCATTCCTCGAGAGTTGGGGAATCTGAAAAACCTCATAGAGCTGGATTTATCCGGTAATCAACTTACTAGTTCAATTCCAATAACTTTAGGTGACTTAACTGAGCTCAAAATTTTGTACCTTTATTCTAACCAACTATCTGGTCTCATTCCTCGTGAATTGGGGAATTTGAAAAACCTCAATGATCTGGAGCTATCCCACAATAAGCTTACTGGTTCAATTCCATTTACTATGGGTGACATAACTGAGCTCAAAATTTTGTACCTTTATTCTAACCAACTTTCTGGTCTCATTCCTAGAGAGTTGGGGCATCTGTAAAACCTCACAGAGCTGGATATATACCTCAATCAACTTAGTGGTTCAATTCCAATTACTCTAGGTGACTTAACTGAGCTCAAAATTTTGTATCTTTTTTCTAACCAACTTTCTGGTCCCATTCCTAGAGAGTTGGGGAATTTGAAAAACCTTAATGATTTGGAGCTACAAGAAAATCAACTTACTGGTCCAATTCCTGCTTCCTTTGGCAATTTGAGAAAGTTAAAATTTTTGTATCTCCGTGCCAACAAACTTTCTGGTTCTATTCCAAAAGAACTTGCATATATGGATAACTTGGTAGAGCTGATACCAAGTGAAAATCAGTTTTCAGACCATTTGCCTGAGCATCTTTGCCAAGGTGGGAAACTTTGAAAACTTCACGGTGGCCAGTAACAAGTTAACAGGACCAAAACCAAGAAGGTTGAGCAAGTGCTCCAGTTTTAAATGGGTCCGCTTTAACAACAACAGTTTCACTGGGAATTTATCTGAAGCTTTTGGTATCTATCCGAAGCTGCTGTTCATTAATTTGAGTGATAATGATTTTCATGGTGAACTCAGCAGAAAGTGGGGGAAATGCAAGAATTTGACTGATTTTCGGATTGCCAGAAATAACATTAGTGGTAGCATACCACCAGAGATTGGAAATGTCAAAGGGCTTTTAGGACTTGATCTTTCATCGAATCATTTGATTGGGCAGATTCCAAAGGAATTTGGAAAATTAACCTCTCTAGTTAATCTTTTTCTGCAAAACAACCGAATTTCTTGCAATATACCTGAGGATTTTGGGTCACTAACAAAGTTAGAGTCCCTCGATCTATCGGACAACAGATTGAATGGGTCAATCCCGATGTGTATAGTAGATTTCATGCAATTGTTTCAGTTGAACCTGAGCAACAAGTTTGGCCAGAAAATTCCAATGGAGATAGGGAGGATAACTCAGCTTAATGTACTTGATTTGAGCTATAATCTTCTGGTTGGAGATATACCCCTCTAGTGCCGGCAAAATGAGCCCATATTTTGGTAACCCGCCCAATCCGTCCATATTTTAATGTGTTGGGCGAGTGATTTTTAATATGGGTAAAATATGGGTAAACTATGGGTAAAGTATGGATTAGTCAAATGGGTTAAGCTTCTAACTTTTATTCACTATAAATTCATGATATCACTAAAAATATTGTAATTTCTCTTGCTTTTTATGTTTTTCTATAAAACTAATTATTTTTCACTATAATTGAAAAGGTGAAGTCTTTGGCCTCCAAAAATATATATATTAAATGTACAAATCTTTTGTTACTTATAATTATATTTTTTTATTTGTTTAATTTTATATTGGATAATAAATAATAGTGTAAAATAAGCAAATCATGTATTAGTATTGACATTGCTTAAAGTGCATGTTTTGGTCCTAAAATGCAAATATTCATTTACTTTGAAATTAAAAATATTTTTCCCTTATTATTACATAATTTTATTTTATATTGAAAAGTTATAGGATTTGTTTTTGACTTTTATGATACAATAAAACTAAATGAAGCATTTTCAACATTTTTCATCTAAAAAAAGACTAAAATATTTTCTCCATGTTGAATTTTCAAGTAGAGTACTATTTACTCATGAAAATATGGGTAAACTAGTATTTTACCCAACCCATTTCTTATCCAATCAATTTTTACCCATATCAAATATGGGCGGGTTGAATTATTACCCATTTTAAACCCGCCCAAATTTGACCCGACCCGCCCATTTGCCACCACTACCCCTCAGTTAGCCAATTTGAAGGTCTTGGTAAACTTAAATCTTTCCAACAATGGCCTATCTGGGCGCATTCCTAGAGAACTTGAAACTTTGACTGGTTTGCAGGATGTCGTATTGTCATACAATGAGTTGGAAGGTCCAATCCCTAATAATAAGGCTTTTATCAATGCCTCATTGGAGGGTAATAAAGGTCTTTGCGGCAATGTAGCAGGACTCCATCCCTGCGAAATGCCGTCTTCTGTGGTGAAGAGGCACTCAATGGCGAAGGGACGTAAACTCATCCTCATCACTGTACTTCCTGTTATGGGAACACTAGTACTGCTCTGTGTTTTCATTGGTGTTCTCTTTATTTGTAATAAAAGGAGGAGAGTTAGAGACGTTGAAAGAAGGGATGGTGATGGTTGGCTTTCGATATCCATGTTAGATGGGAAGGCATTGTACAGGGACATCTTAAACGCCACAGAAGAGTTTGATGCAAAATTCTGCATCGGGCAAGGAGGACACGGAAGTGTTTACAAGGTAAACCTTCCATCATTAGGGAATATAGCTGTGAAGAGACTTCATTCTTCATTTCAGAATACTCATCCCAAAAGCTTCATCAATGAAGTAAGGGCATTGACTGGGATTAAGCACCGGAACATTGTGAACCTCTACGGCTATTGTTCGAAAGCACAACACTCGCTCTTGGTTTACGAGTATGTGGAGATGGGGAGTTTGTCTAGTATTTTGAGCAATGAAGTTGAGTCCAAGAAATTGGATTGGCTTAAAAGGGTGAATATCATCAAGGGTGTTGCTTTTGCTTTATCTTACATGCACCAAGACCTGTTCACCACCGATTGTTCATCGAGACATATCAAGCAGTAATTTGTTGCTTGATTCTGAGTATGAAGCTCGTGTTGCAGACTTTGGAATAGCAAAGATTCTCAAGCCAGACTCATCCAATCGCACTGCGCTTGCAGACACATATGGTTATGTCGCACCTGGTAAGTTTTAAATAATTCATGAACTATATCCAAACACTCTTGTTTTTATCTCATTTACATGTTTAAATTCTTAATATTGTTCTGGAAATTGTATTGTTCAGAGCTTGCATATACAATGAAGGTTATGCAAATGTGTGATGTGTATAGCTTTGGTGTATTATCCTTGGAGATAGTCAAAGGAAAGCATCTTGGGGAATACATTTCTGTGCTAGCAAATTCATCAACTATAGATCCTGAGCAGCTTAGCGATTTGCTGGATGAACGCCTTCCGTATCCTGATGATAGAGTAAAAGATGTTTTGGTTTTTATCATCAAGCTAGCATGCTCTTGTTTGCTTGAAACTCCAAAATCAAGGCCAACAATGCACTTCATCTCTCATAAGTTATCATCAATGGATGCACGTCCACCTATTCATCAGAGAAACCCCCATGTAATGCAAGCTATATAATCCCTGATATGTATGTAAATGAATAACCTTTGTCGCTGAGTGGTTGTGAAGTAAGTATTTCAATTGTTTTGACTAGTATTGTTGTATTGTTAGGGTGCTCATTTGGTTTACTCTATTAATATGTATATTGTAAGAGGTAATTATTTAATCTTCTGCTTCTTTGGCCTTGAGTAAATATCAAGAATTCAAGTTGCTGTATTTTTTTATTTTTTGCTTTCGATCTGTCTAGAACATATGCAGGAGCACTAGGTTCAATGATTTACTAGTCTTTTAGTTTTCGACTCTTAACAATTTCCTTTTGGCCATGATTGATCGAAGCAAATTTAATGAAGTTTAGAATCAAAGTTTTGCTAAGTTGTAATCCTCTGGAGCCAGGAACAGGGGATTTTTGGTATTATGGGAAGGAATAATTGCTTCAATTCAAGTTACAAAACAGTGAAGTCATTGTTGTTTATAACCTCGGCTCAATGAAAAACAATCCAAAGGAATCATGAACAAGAAGTACAATAATAAAAAAACAGTAACAACAACATCAGGTAGTAACAGAACAGAATACAAGGAGCAAAAGATAGTAATAAAAATTGAAGGATAAGAACTAATAAGGGAAATACTACGACTACTATGTTACACATAGTTCGTCTTGAAACTCTTCTTACGATTTCAAAGATTTTATCTGTGTGCATAGAAGCCAGATAATGATCCTTTCTGCTCAAAACTTTCCCCAACTGAATATATGGAGTTATGCTTCAATAAAATGACTAATGGGATTACTTTTTGTCCATTGCTGGAAGCCTTGCATCAGTTTTTACATCCACAGAAATACTATAAAGAACAAACTCCAATCATCAATTTGTCAAAATAACAAGTCTAACAAACCCATTTAGCTTTCTTTTAATTTTTTCACATATGTATAAATGTTTTTTAAACCATAGGAAATTTATAACTTTTAATCGGTTTGCATTCACTTCCATGGATAATGAGACATTTGACTCCCAAGTCGTTCTAATGGAAGAAAAGGAGAACCCAAGTCTTCTTCTTGGCTGGCCCACAAAATGACTTAACGATTATGGAGAAAATCCCACAAACTTTAAGCGTCGTCCACAATTGAAACGTATTGACTACGAAAAATAAATTTCATTGTCTCACAAGTCTTGTGTTATAGCTACCGCATACTATGTTGAGTAGGGGTGTACATGGATCGGGTTAGTTTGGATTTTTCAAATATTAAATCAAATCATTTGTTTCGGATTTTTAAATCTATAAATCAAATCAAACTAATAAAATTCAGATTTTTCAATAAAGTATTAATACAAACATATTATTAACTTGTGTTTGAATATAATATGAGTGATGACACTAAACTATTCAACAAATAATAATAATAAAATTGCATAAAACAAATATTGCAAATAAATAAGTCAAGCTTGAAATAATATGTTAACAAATAAAAACTACGAAAAAAATATAAGAAATATTTATAAATTATATCAAAGTAAACACTTTTATGTATAAAATAAATTTTAAGAATTATATATATAATGTCGGGTTGGTTTTGTCTCGGGTCGACTTTTTTAAGTTAAAATCAAACCAACCCAAGTATAGTTGAGTTTTTTTAAAATACCAAATCAAGTCAAACTAAACCACTAATCGTATATTTTGTACTCTCATATTTATATAGCGAATTGTTCATCTCTTTTTGTGTCTTTTGGTATATTTCTCGTTTATCTTCTTACTCAGGGTTTTTGAGTCTTTTGAGGTTTGCTTTGGTATATTTTTCGTTTGTCTTCTTACTCATGTTTGTGTCTTTTGAGGTTTGCTTTGCTCCGCATGACACCGGATTATTTCGGCCCAAAAAGTGATATTAGAGCGAGGTTAAAAATGGATGTTCATCTTGGGGGGCTCAGTTCTAACTACAACCCATTTTACCGTAACGAAGATTTTTGTTGGAGAATTTTAATCGGAGTGTTACTCTGTGTGAAGACATAAATTTAATGGAGAAGATTAGTAAGATGGAGATGCAGTCTATTGAAGATTATGTGAAGAAGGTGGAGTAAATTTATTTTGTCAAAAATTCATGCCAAGAAGAAGATTTGTTGGGTATTTGCCATGGATTTCTTACCGTAATTGAGTTTTCTTTTTTCCTAAAAGGAGAACACAAAGTCTCCATATTTGGCTAGTCCTTTTTCTTGTAGGAAAATATTTATGACTCTATAAATAGAGGTTTGTTCCTTATAACTTAGTAATATTCACAAGGTAGCGCTTTGAGAGTTTTGTGTAGGGGATAATATGTGAGACACAAGTGTTACGTTAACACTTGTGTGCACCTCTTTTTATTTCGAGTGAATTGTGTGAGTTTATTTCTCTTGATATTTTATACTCTCATATTTATGTATTGAATTGCTCATCTCCTCTTGTGAATGTAAGTCAATTGACCGAACTATGTTAAACATTTGTATCTTTTGGTATATTTTTTGTTTGTCTTTTTATTCATGATATTTGAAGGTTTGTTTTGCTAGCTTCGACACCTGATTATTTTGGTCCAACAATATCCACAAGGAATAAATTCAATTATAAGGATAAAAATTAAAAATCAACCTATTTGAAACACAAATTGTGCAATTTCTTCCTAGTTCATGTCCATTAGCTCGTCAACTACGAAATTTATTTCAACAACTTTAAGCTTACGCCACAATTGTGACACCCTTCTCATTCTAATTCTACCCGTATTTTACAATCTGAGAATTAAATTCCATTGACTCAGCAAGACTTGTAGTGATTCACTACAATATAAAACTATACTCATCAATAGCCAAAACAAACAACTGAAATCTTTTAGCCTTCAAAATGGTTCCCAGAATATTTTATTTCCTTCAGCTTTTCACTCTCTTCGCTGTTACTTTTGCTTCCACTGAGGAAGCAACTGCTCTCCTGAAATGGAAAGCAACTTTCCGAAACAAAAATAATTCCTTATTGGCTTCATGGAAACTAAGTACTGATGCATGCAGGGGTTGGTATGGAGTTATATGCTTTAATCGTCGGATAAACAGGTTGAATATTACTACTGCTGGTGTCATTGGTACACTCCATGATTTTCCATTTTCATCTCTCCCGTTTCTTGAATATGTTGATCTTAGCGTGAACCAGATCTCTGGTATCATCCCCCCTGCAATAGGAAACCTCACTAATCTTGTCTATCTTGACTTGTCGATCAACCAGATTACTGGTTCAATTCCAATTACTTTAGGTGACTTAACTGAGCTCAAAATTTTGTACCTTCATTCTAACCAACTTTCTGGTCTCATTCCTAGTGAGTTGGGGAATTTGAAAAACCTCAATGATATGGAACTATCCCATAATAATCTTACTAGTTCAATTCCAACTACTTTAGGTAACTTAACTGAGCTCAAAATTTTGTACATTCATTCTAACCAACTTTCTGGTCTCATTCCTAGAGAGTTGGGGAATATGAAAAACCTCACAGAGCTGGATTTAACCAGTAATCAACTTAGTGGTTCAATTCCAATAACTCTAGGTGACTTAACTGAGCTCAGAATTTTGTATCTTTATTCTAACCAACTTTCTGGTCTCATTCCTCGAGAGTTGGGGAATTTGAAAAACCTCAATGATCTGCAGCTATGTGATAATCAGCTTAGTGGTTCAATTCCAATAACTCTAGGTGACTTAACTAAGCTCAGAATTTTGTATCTTTATTCTAACCAACTTTCTGGTCTCATTCCTCGAGAGTTGGGGAATTTGAAAAACCTCAATGATCTGGAACTATGCAATAATCAGCTTAGTGGTACAATTCCAATTACTCTAGGTGACTTAACTGAGCTCAAAATTTTGTACCTTTATTCTAACCAACTTTCTGGTCTCATTCCTAGTGAGTTGGGGAATCTGAAAAACCTCAATGAGCTAGATTTATCCGATAATAAGCTTAGTGGTTCAATTCCAATTACTCTAGGTGACTTAACAGAGCTCAAAATTTTGTACCTTTATTCTAACCAACTTTCTGGTCTCATTCCTAGTGAGTTGGGGAATCTGAAAAACCTCAATGAGCTAGATTTATCCGATAATAAGCTTAGTGGTTCAATTCCAATTACTCTAGGTGACTTAACAGAGCTCAAAATTTTGTACCTTTATTCTAACCAACTTTCTGGTCTCATTCCTAGTGAGTTGGGGAATCTGAAAAACCTCAATGAGCTAGATTTATCCGATAATAAGCTTAGTGGTTCAATTCCAATTACTCTAGGTGACTTAACAGAGCTCAAAATTTTGTACCTTTATTCTAACCAACTTTCTGGTCTCATTCCTAGTGAGTTGGGGAATCTGAAAAACCTCAATGAGCTAGATTTATCCGATAATAAGCTTAGTGGTTCAATTCCAATTACTCTAGGTGACTTAACAGAGCTCAAAATTTTGTACCTTTATTCTAACCAACTTTCTGGTCTCATTCCTAGTGAGTTGGGGAAT
>JAJONR010014422.1:0-10249 GCA_029582245.1 Solanum etuberosum
GTTAAATGTTTTAAAGACTTAAGTTGCCTATTTTATGGCGAGTTGAATATATTATTTTTATTCAGTTTTTAAGCTTTTGTATGCTTGAGTTAGTCTTCCGCTTGTAGTCAGCCAGGATGAGGGTTCGCTTGGGGACCAACAATGGTTCATGAGTGCCGGCCACGTCCAGGGTGTAGGCTCGGGTCGTGACAGATATGATGTACTGTTATATAAGAGAAAAATGTAATATTCAAATTTTGGATAAATAAAGTAATTATCAGTGAGCAAAAAATAGTTTGAAATAGACTTCCAAGCTTCCCAAACATTTTCTAGCATATAAATTATTATTTCCTCTATCCCAGTTTTATGTGATATTCTTTGTGTATAAAAGAATGTTATCTTTATATAATTAGAAAAAATTGAACTTTAAATTTATCATTTTACTCTTAATGAGATTGTCTCTTTCCAAAACTTTGTGCCTGGTTAAACAACATGAAATAAAATGGAAGGAGGGAGTATTGCGGTTATGAAAATTTTCCAAGATATTTACCTAGAGAGAACTTGGTCCATAGGGACTGATGATCAGAGTAGGGAGGAATACAACTACGACCATCCTTTTTGCCATCATCGGTATATCCATCTGGGCAAGAACAATAGAAACTCCCTGGGGTGTTTGTGCAGTTCTTTTCACACGTATTGGCGCTTGGATCAGAACATTCATCAACATCTGGAAAAACCAAATAAGTAGAACACTGTTATAACTTATATCAAAGCATTTCAATTGATCAAATGGAGAATTAAGCAGACTTCATTGGTGTAAAAGGTTTGCCTTGATCTTTTCCATTTATGAAATATGAATTGCCCTGTAAAACTGTGTTAATCGTCCTACCTTGGCAGCCTGCAGTGAGATATGGATTGCCCTGAAAACCTGGTTTACAGCTGCAGCGATAGCCACCAAAACCAGCATCTGAATCAACACACTCGCTATTTTCCTTGCAAGCATAATCCTTGCCATCTTGCGCTTGCGTGCAAGTGAAATTTCCGATGGCCCAGTCGAGCACAATGGGCACACTAGCCATAATACTCTTATAAAAGGTAGTAACATTACTTACATCCTCTAGGCCCCTGAAATGGAATCGATCTACCTCGCCTAGAAATGCATACCCACATTGATTAAAATCCCAAACATCCTTGTGGTTTCTTGTGCTAGAAATAATTGTTGTAAAGTTTTTAATGCCCCTGGGTATTTGCACCTGATAGCAGCCATTACCCATGCATTTTCCTTCAATCGGGTCGTTCGAGCTGGTACAGCTGGTGGAGCAGTTATACCGAAAGTTTGGGCCCATGATGAGAGCATTGTCATCGCAACCGACCAAGATAAACATGTTCCTTGCAGAGAAACTATAGGGATAAATTGAGCCCCCCAAAAACACCCAATCGATAGATTCACTGTTCATAGATCCATCGAAGTTGTAACATCTCCAAGTAATGGCATTCTTGATGCGCAATTCAGCCTTAGAGATGTCGTACACCTCAATGCTTCCTATTAAAGGTTTCTGAGAACCATCAGTAGAAACGTTGCAGATGACCTCGAACCCTGAGTTAATGGCGCAGTCTGAGCCAATACCAAATGGATATGGAACTGTAACGTTCCCGCACATCTTACGGCATCCTGGTTTTGTTGTATTGATAGCTTTGGTGATGGTGTTATTAGTCGTGTTCTGGGCTGGGGCTAATGTCAGTAGTAGCACACAAGCATAAAAGGAAGTGATTTGGTAAGGAAGCAAATTCATCTGTTTAAGGTCCATGGTTTTTGAGAATTTCCAAAATGATGCAAACTCTTGTTCGAGAGTACGTCTTACTTGTAAGATTTTTCATATTAATAAAATGCAAAGACTTGGGGTCAACCATGCCCAACAGTCAATGAGTAATGCCTTAAAAATATTATTTTTAGCGGCAATTAACACTTTTTATATATGTCCCTAAAGTCTTTAGTGACATTGAATCTAATGACACTTAACTAATGCCGGTAAAGACTTTAGCACTCTTTATTAATGTGTCTATTTATTGCCGCTAAAAGTTGTGTTTTGTTGTAGTGCCTCTCTCGGATACATCTCTCCCATTAAGTAATGTATCATTCACAATTCGTGAGCTATGTATCCTCAGATTTCCTGATGTATACGAGATCCTATAATTTAAGGGATTTCTGTAATTTGAGAAAAAATAAGGATTTAATGTAATTAGCTTTTAACACTATGAAATTTATGTAATTTTACTAACGTGTACATCTGGGCAAAACTTTATAAGAAGCAATGCTGTCACTATTATTCTCTAGCGTGTAATAAACTCATTGACGTAGATAATCTAATTATTTTTAACTTGTAAGGTCATCGGAAGAGACTGGTTCAAGAATGGGTCATGCACGCTTCAACATGGTCGTGTACACCGTGTGCGCTTGAAAAACTATTAAGTTGACGTTTGGCCAAGCAATTTTGAGATTCAAATTACGTATCCAAATAAAATTTCAATTTTAAATCAAAGTCAAACGGTGTCTAAGAAAAGGATTGACAGACCAATCCTATACAAGGAAAGCAAAAGAATGAGGGTCAACTCATTAGGCATTTTAGCTTACAAAAAATTGAACAAATGCTTTCTGAAACACTGTTTGCTTGGAAAACAGTTTTAGAATAAAGTTTAGAAAAAATAAATATTCTGAATAAGAATATAAAGGTATAGTAGTTTATGTACATCTCGATCACTTTACTTTATGGTGGGATCTATGTCACGTATGCACTGGGGTATTACATGGTAAAACACATAATTTTTTGTCCCAAACTTAGATTGACAAGAGGTTAATTTTGTTGGAATCTAAACTCCAAGACCTTTAATTTGATTGATAGTATACCCTCTAACTCTTTATAGATTGCAAATATGTTCATTTCAAGTCAAATCACATATGAGATTATTAGAAATACTTCCCCGTAATTAAACTTTCAACTAGAATTTTTGTTTCTAGGCTGCCATGGCCTCTAATTAACTTTAGTCTTAACACTTCAAGTGACTTAATATAAGTGTTTCTTGGTTCAATCACCCATTTGCAACTACTCTCCCAACATCTCAACAATGGGTGACGTAAAGTTTTAAGATTAACCTCGTAAATTTTTGACGATCTAATTTAAATACTCCGAACATGTGGTATGTTACATCATATTCGAATTCTATTTTCTTGACAAAATGGATGAATCTAAATTAACTAGAGTTGATTGAAATCTCATAAAGGTATGATGGTTCATCTTCATTCTCTTTATCTCGACGTTGACTAGACCAAGAGTTCCTAGTAAACTTCTCAGACCTTTAAGTTCACCAACCACTTCCTTTAATGTAGGCCACGCGAGCAGAGGCAGTTCTTCACTTGCTCACCCATCTTTTGAATCAAGACTCCTTACTCGCAAAACAAGATCAAGAATTTGAAATAAAAAACTCTTATTTATGGACAAAAAAAAAAAGAAGACCAAATTCATGTCCTCTTCGTGATAGAATTAGTAGATGTGAACTTTTACAATTAATTTGAAGTTTACATTTATTGTGATAGAATACTTTCATTCAAAATGAATTTGTTGTATATAATTAGTTTATGTATACGTAGAGTCTATTGTATAGCTAATTTGTATATACATTTAGTCCATGTATACTATTGTAATTGATTAAAGTATACATCGACAATGATAAATTACCTTCATTCAAAAGGACTTAGATATGTATAACCAGGTTATGTATACATAAACTCGACTGCATAGCTAATTTATATATACATTTGATAGATGTATAATGGTGTAATATATCACAAATAATGTAAATTACAGTTGAAAATAAAATGACTTAAAATGAATAAATAATCTTTAGGCTGAGGCGCGGATATCTCGCTCTCTTTAAGGAGATTCAAGCCTACTGCGATATAATCTACACCGATCCAGCAGTATCACTCTTGACTTGTCCCCTCCAGGATACAACAGTCCAACAACGTCGTACAACTCAAACAACTCCGGATTAGTTAAAGAGTCCAAAGCTCCAAAACAAAAACACCTTCCTTCAACATATAATTACTTTCATTGTATAGTGAATATAGTTGAAGACTTAGAATATTTTTTTTGTCTCAACTCTCTCTTTCACTACACTAACTCAATATACACAGTATGATACTACTCATCTTTTTCACTCCATATTTTTCTTGTACATCTTTCCTACTTCTTCCTACACAAAGGAAGACCACACTATTTATAGGTGATGAGTTCTTCCTTGTAATGAATAGGAAGATAGTGGGTAGTAAATTTGGCAAATGAATGGCTCAAATGTTACATAAGTTACAAGACATAAAGATAGAATAATGGGTGAAATGAAGAGTTGGTGGTTACATAAGTTACTAAAAACTAATGACCACTTTCTTCCACAATTGATGAGAGTAAAGATGCACAAATGTGATGTCCACCAATAGACATAACATGATACATAATGTGACATATAATATATTTTTATTAATATTAAATGTTACACCAACAATCCCCACTCATTTTAATATTAAGATAAGAGAGTACTTCACCATTTTGTTGAAGGTAGACTATCATGTATAATGAAGGTGTGCTCTGCATTGAACCTTCACTTAGTAAAACAATAACCTTTAATCCAGAGTCAGTAGTGGTCTCAGACTTGAACTATGACTGATTTAGGGAAATAAAGTATCATTGCTTACACACAACAATCAAGGTGTTGACATAAGCTTTAATAGCCCGTACATTACGGCCTTGTGCTATCCCGATTTCATGAGTGTTTTTGAGAACAAGCTTATTCTCATAGAAAGCGACCTACTTTCACACTCACATAGGTGAAATCTGTCAAAGATGCTCCTATAATTTGACATCCCACTCATACGAGATATAGAATTTCATAAGAGTTCAAGACTCAATCTCCACAAATCATTATAGGATAAATGCACTCACATCATAGATATTGAATAAAATTTATAATAGTGCATTTCACAACAAGTCATCATATGATTCGTTCTTCCCATTGAACCTGGTTATAGGATCTCTAGTCCCCGGGTTGGGTTTCCTCATATATAACTTAGAATTTTTTAGCTTCAATTTCATCCCCCTCGATGTGCTTCAAACTATTTATCTTGCGAAGGCCTTAGTTTATAAATATGCAAGATTTAACACAATTAATATTGATGGTATACTAATGATCAATATGATCTCACAATATTGTGTTTTCTTCTCATGAGTCTGAATTTACCGTTTAATAATGATTTTGTATTCAACCATTATATTGGTGCTATCACAATTAATCAAAATTAGAAAAAATAATTTCTAAAAGTAAAATGTTTGATATAGTAAAATCAATTTCACTTTTTCACTAGTTGAAGCTTAATTTTTTTTACTTCAACCTCCATAGTAGAGTTTGCAAGCAATACAATTTGTTTTTCTCATCTCCAACAAATAGCACCAAATTTTTCATCTGCACCAACAAATTTTTTAAGTATAACGTAATATTATTTTTTTGCATAAAACAAGCCACCAAATTTGTACCAAATAAATTTACTTGATTTGCTTGTACATGTTATACTTTATACACAATATCATATAAAGTGCAATTAGTCACATTTCTAGCTCATATCTTTTATTAGGCTAGCAAACTCCTTCTTTCTCTGTTTCAATATTTTTCACAATTGAATCAAAAGGAGTTGCAAGACTCACACAACCAATAAGATTGTACTTCACAAATTTTCAATTTTATGTGACTTGACAAGGAAAATTTCATAACATGTTTTATGATATTTTTTCATTCCAAGAATGAAATTTATCTCACCAAAATATTTCATGTTAAATGACTACTCAACATGGTTTTCATAATTTATTTGTAACTCTAATGTTAGAGCCAAAAAATAATCTCATTATAGCCAGACAACAACATGTGATTTATTCCACAATCAATATATGCATTTGTAATACTCTTTTTTAGAGCATTTCTCAAAGATGCACAAATCACAAATTATTATTTTTATCATTTCATGAACCCCCACTATTTTAAGAATTTAAACACATTTTTATTTATTTATGAAAAGTAGTACCACTTTATTCATGGAAATATTAGGTAAACAATTTATTTTTTCCTTTTACCTTTTCTCCGCTTGAATTGAGCAAGTAGAAAAATACTTTACCCTTACACCTCTTCTCTTCCATCTCTTGAAGAGAGCGACGTTGAGCGGAATCATGTTGAGATCCCTATCTTGGTATCCACACTTTTTCAAACTGTAACAACAACATGAGTTTCCTTAAAATTGTTTGTGTAATATACCACAAATAATATAAATTACAGTTGAAAATAAAATGACAAAAAATGAATAGCTCAAATATTACATAAGTTACAAGACATAAAGATAGAATAATGGGTGAAATGAAGAGTTGGTGGTTACATAAGTTACTAAAAACTAATGACCACTTTCTTCCAAAATTAATGAGAGTAAAGATGCACAAATGTGATGTCCACAAATAGTCATAACATGATACATAATGTGACATATGATATATTTTTATTAATATTAAAATGTCACACCAACATCTTATAATTAATTTGAAGTACACATCATTGTGATAGAATACTTTCATTTAAAAAAAATTATGGTATATAATTAGTTTATGTATACATAAAGTCTACTGTATAGCTAATATATATATTTAGTCTATGTATATACTATAATAATTGATTAAAGTATACATCGACGATGATAGATTATGTTCATCAAAATAATTTTGATGTGTAACCAGGTTATATAGGCAAAAAGTTGATTGCATAACTAATTTATACATACAATTAGTAGATGTATACTTTTATAATTAATTTGAATTATACATCGATAAAGTCGATTACATAGCTAATTTATATATACGTTTAGTAGATGTATACTTTTATAATTAATTTGAATTATACATCGATTGCGATAGAGTACTTTGACTTAAAAACAATTTGTGGTATATACTTAGTTTATGTATACATAAAGTCAGCTGTATAACTAATTGACGTGATGTTTTTTTTGTTTTGGAACTTACATAAATCTCATTAGTTTAGAAGCTAATTACTTAGATACACTCTAGTTTGCAAAGTTACATATCTTACTAGATTTTGGTGTCTCCAAATATGTCCGAATATATGTATCTCGGATAAATGAGATTAAATTTAGGTTTAATTTGTTCTAGATACATTGTATACAAGTGAATTCACATGTATCCGGGATACATAGCAAATCTCGCTCGTCTCTTTCGCCTCTCTCCCATGTATATGGTATCCTAAATATATGTGAATCACTCCAGATACATACAGATACATGTATCTAGTATGATTCACATGTATATGGGATACAAACGAATCTTGCTCGCCTGCCTCCCCAATCTCGCTCGTCTCTCCCTATTTTTATATATCTTGTAGCAAATATCTAAATGTACGATACGTAGAAAATACTTAATTATTGGTAAGATACATAATATTTAAAAGTAAAGGTAATAATAATATATATGGTAGTGAAGTATCTTGCTTGCTTCCAACACTGAAAGGAAGAAACCAAATAAAGAGAACCATTGAAAACAAAAGAAAATAGGGAAACTCAGAGAATTCTACTAATTTAGAAGCTAATACTTAGTTATATGTTGATTTGTAAAATTACGAATCTTATCAAATTTTAGTACATCCAGATACATGTATCTTCGGATACATGTGGTTAAAATTAAGTGTAATTTATTCTAGATACACTATATTCAAGTGGATTCACATGTATCTGTGATACATAACAAATCTCGCTCACCTTCCTCACCTCTCTCCCATCTCGCTCTACACTCTCCTATGTATATGATATTCCAGATACATGTATTCAATGTGTGTGATTCACATGTATATGCGATACATGACTATCTTGCTCGCCTTTCTTCCTATTTTAGTATATCTGATAGCAAAAATACTTGGATCTAGATGCATCTTACTTAATTAATATATGAGAGAAAACTCTTAATTAATGGTAAAATACATAATTATTTAAAAATATACATAAAATTAGTATATATGATTTGGATGTATGAGGTAGTTCCCAAGAAAAAACTAAAATTGAGAAGAAACATAATTACTTAATGAGAAACTTTCAAAACTAGCAATTTACTATAAAAATCAACATATTATTCTTTTTTATTATATTTCTAAATTATGGTTATTTTTCATAAATAAGTTGCTAATTTTAACTACTTTCATAATTTTTCTTTTAACTTAATTAGTACATTCATTATGAAAGAAACATAGGGATGGGAAGAGTAACTTTATGTTACTAATGTCATAACTTTTTTTCATTTTATTTTAAAAAAATTGTATGTTGAAGCTGTGTTTGATTATAATATTTACAAATAATATTTGATTGTTTGAGTATACTTATTCTACTTGGGATCACTCCTCGAAAAGATTCTTCATTCGAGTTAGCTTCTTTTGCTCCTTCACCCTTGACTGTATTCCCGGAAATGCCATTCCCATCCGCTAAACCTACTCTTTCTGAGAGCGTTGTTTTCAACCCCACGAGGAGTTAGTCAATGCACGATGAGGAACTACCAATGAAATATGATTTGAATAGGTTATTTTTATAAAAATAAAAAACTTTTAGTGTAAAATTTGGAAAAAAATAATATATAGTAAAAGTGAAAATCATATTCCAAGTGTTTTTCAAATTCCAAATACAACTATAAATTGTATTTAAAAATTTCATCATCAAATGCTGATTTTTAAATAAAATTAATTCAAAAAAAAAAAAAGTAAAAAAAATCCACATGATCAAACGGGTACCAAGTCTACTGACAGTCTCTTAGGTGGCAAACTGGCAATTGAAGGAATTGCCGCTAATAATTATGAAGGGAAGCCAATATTTGTCATGTTTCCCTCCAAATTTTTGTTTCCTTCAAATATTTCCATTATAATTAAAAAATAAAATTATTTCTCATTACAAAATTTGAAATTTTCTAGGGAATAGAAACCCCAATTCCCAATTTCCCATCTCCCTCCATCCATGGAGAATCATTGCCATTCTCTTCGCACGAGCTCATCATCACTGTGTACAGATTATTTGCAGGCGATGTTATTGAAGGTTTTAGTTTCTTCTCTCTCCTTCTTAGTGCCAAAAATCTGTTGATTTGTGAATTGTGATGTTACTTTCTCTTCCTAATTGCTGACCCAGGGGAAGTGGTAGATCTGGGGAACTGTTTGATTTTGCGTCTCCTCTGAGAGAATTCTGCACTGTGATATCAATTGCGTCTCCTATGAGAACATTTTGCCTCTTCATTCAATGCTTTGATTGCTGTGGATATGTGATTGTCAAACTAGTATTAAACTGGCATGAGATGAACATTAACCATCATCGAGTATTTTAGTGAATCATATGTTTTTGTAGAGCATGAAAACAAATTTATTTGATTAAAATTACAATTGCTAATTTCTTCTGAATCTGCGGCAAAAACCAATATCTCGAGATCAACAATCAATTCAATCACTCTTGTTATGAAAAATACGTTGAATTCCTCTGATCTGTGAGCGAAACGAGATATGAGGCATGGAGTTTTCAATTGCGACTATTGTTTGTTCTGTTTAGTTTATCTTACATCTTATCAATTGCCCTTGCAGCGGCAGTGTTGAACACTAGTTCCTCCTTTCCATGTGTTCATGTTGAGTGACAATGTGATCTCTTCCTGCTTTTGATGCGTCCAGGAGCTTATTCGAAGTTTATATTGAGGCCATTAAGGAAGTTGCTGAAGTTATTTAGGTACGTTGCTTGCATTTCTAAATCAATATGTATATTTTCTTTGCCAGGGATGATAATGACTTTACACTCAAGGAGCACCTAGAAGTTGTTTAATCCTTTAAGTCTTGTATTCGTGCCTCGGGCATTGTTAGTACTCATAGGAAGTGGTGTTGTTCATCTTGTATTCCTAAGATATTTAGAACAAAACTTTGAAGAACTTGGTAAGAAACAACAAAGTTTAAAGAGTATTTTCTAACTAGAAAATTAAAACTAGTAGAGAAAATAGAATCAGAAACAGATTAGAAACAATATACAAATATTTTTCTCAAAGAAAGAAAATCGAGCCCACTGAATACACAGTGTCCCCTTAAGGAAATTATTCCCCTCAAGTACCCGAGGTTAATGGAATATATCCTTCCAGGATAGAACGATCTTACTCACCGGTGTATCGGT
>JAJONR010014424.1:0-10177 GCA_029582245.1 Solanum etuberosum
TATGTCCTCCCTTATTACAATGAGTGCAATGTTTATTGTTCCTCCATTTTCCTTTCCTGTATCCACCTTGGGAATTGTTAGTTTGGACAACCATGATAGATACATCATAAGAATTTACCTCTGGTGGTGCAGATGTGATGCGTAGTAATCTTGCAAATACTTCTTCCAAGGTAGGAACAAATGGACTAGAAAGGATTTGGTCACGAACTGAGGTTAGGTCTGCTCGCAACCCAATCAAAGCCAAGACCATAAAGAACCTGTCTCTTTGTGTCTCCTGCTCATTTAATTTATCAGTAGAAGGCATAAGAGAATCAAATTTATCCTTTAAGGATTCTACCTGACCCAAATAAGTTGCCATGTCTTGTTGATTCTGTTGTAAATGAACAATATCTGACACAACTTTGAAAATGAGTTGTATATCATTTGTATACAAAGTTTTGGCTTTGTTCCACACTTTATAACAAGTTTTACAAGACTGAAACAAATTTAACAACTTAGGATCAAGTGAATTCCACAGAAGACTACACAATTGTGCATCTATTTTCACCCAAGTAGGTCTATCAGTTGCTCCAATATTACTATTGTTTTTGAGCAACTGATCTTCAAATCCTTGACCTATAAACCACAATTCTACAGAGGCTGCCCAGGAGGTGTAATTACCACTACCATCTAACTTTACAGTAGTAATTAATTACCAGTGATGATGTAGAAGAAACAATTGACTTAACAATCTGATTTTGAGTAATCTGGTTATTAGTTTGGTTATGAGGCATTTTTATTTGTCAGAAATTAAGTAAAAAAAAGTAAGCGTCTTCAACAGATATGGAGAAACAAAGAAGTAGACAACCAAATGTAAGAAAGAAAGAAATTAGATAGAGTTTAAATGACCTGGAGAAAGAGAGAAGAAAGAGGGAGGTGAGAATGAAGTGAATCTGATATGGTTGATTTAACAACTATTGATCGATCCCTCCCTTTCTTTCTTTTTTCTTTCTTTTTTTCAGTTTTTGTTACTGAAGAGAACATTCAAAGAGAGAGGGCTGAAAAAATAAGCCTTGTGGCTCTGATACCATGAGAAATTAGAAGAAGAAAAAGAAAAGATATGGGGAATTGAATTGATTGATCATTCCCTCAAGTTGATGGGATTAAATAGCTGTTACAGATAATGTAAATAAGGAAAGAAATTAATAAAATATTACATAATCTCCTAACTACTTAATTAAAGGAATTAGGGAATATTCTTATATCTAGACTATCTAATCATACCTTATTTAAATATTCTCATATCTATACTATCCAAATATACCATAATTAACACACCCGATATGTACCGTGCTCTGGGAATGTGCAGGAACAGACATAGTTACTTTCAAGGTTGTAACCTCCTCCTCCAATGATAGATAATGAGTCACTTGTTGAAGGTACACGGGACTCAAGAGCTTCATACTCTCGACAAATACAACGCTCCTAAGCACTTCAATGGGATGTTGTTCTGGGGAGATCTCAACAATAGGAGAAGTAGAGTGGAGTAGGCTCGGATTTTTTCCGAGTTAGGAGAAGACAACATCCAATGGATGTTCGATCGGTTCATCTCAAAAGAGGTTGTAGTTCGAGGTGATAAGCAGGTAGTACTACCTCTGCCGAGCATTTGGGGTATGCACCCATCCGGGTCTTGAGGCAATTTGGAAGAAAACAAACCTTACCTCCGAATGGAAGTAGCCATGTCTATGTGTTCGACCACGGGGATGATAGAGTCCCTACTGCTAAAGAGATGTTGAGGGAATGGAAGAAAGCGGTGCGAATGGATGACAGAACCCTTGCTGCGGATCGATTTAACGCCGGGTACGTGGAAAGTTACAAAGCTTGGCTGAAAAGAGACGTGCAAGGCCTTTCCTTCCCAGTTCCAAACATCTACCGTAGTCTGGAGGACAAAGAGTCTGAGGCCCTGATAGAACTAGAACGAGTCAAAAGTGAAGCCCGGGAAATGCATGATGAATTCCTCCGAAAGCAAGAGGATGATAAATACACCATCGAGAACCCAGGAATTGGAGAGTTTAAGAAGCAATCTGGGGGAACTTAACTCATGGATGGAAGATCGGAGAGGAGACACGCGATTCAAAAATTGGGAAGAAAAAGGACGCCGATATGACGGATATTGGCTAATAGCTCCGTACAAGCTTCAGCACGTCATGGGATAGAACAAGAGGAGCAGATCAGAGGCGGGACCATCAGGAACCTCTTAGTGGACTTCGCCCCTGCGTGGGTTTTGCTTCATGTATTAGCAGTTATTTGCCCCTGCATGGGCTTGCTTTTATTGTATTGCACTACTTCCTTCAAATGACCCCTGCGTGGGCCTTTCCTTTTGTATTTCTCCTTTATTCCCGAATTAGCCCCCGTTTATTTTCGCCTTTTTTGAACCTTATTTATATATGCAAAATTTGTTTAAGGTAATGAAATAGTTTAATTCTACACATACATCTTTCAAATTCGCTAGGCCTACCCTTGGCATAAAAAGGGTCCCCTACTTGTTTAGGACGTGCAATACCTGCTTGTGTGCTTTAACTGTTTATGTGAAATGTTGCTTTGAATGAGGACATTCTAGCCCACCCCTTTTCGAAAATTTTCTGAAAATCTCCACAAATACGAATACAAGTCACTATCCAATGTTCGACCAAAATACTCTTCGAGTCTTGAGTTTCTTAGTCAAAACTGAATTCCACTACCAAATCCTAAAACCTTACTCTATCATCTCAGGAAAGGTTGAATTTGCCGCTAAGATGGACAGAAACTAGGATGCTGAGGTTGAACTGACTAAGGAAGAATTAATGAGATTAGAGAAGTTGAGAGGAAGACCTTGGAGATAGATGTCGCCACCGCATTCACGTTAGCCAAAAGTGCTGCGCTGGACGTCCAAATTGAGATCGCAAAAAGGAAAGTGGCTATGTATGACGAAATGATAGCCATAACTTTGGGGAAGAGAAAAGACAAAGAGCTTGATATCAAGGATTGGCCTAAGAAATACCCTTTCCTCGCGGAAGAGGTTAACATCGTTTTGTCTAAAGAAGATAAACCTGAGGTTACAGAGAAAAAACCCAAAAAGGAGATTGTTGAGCCGGCCTTTTGTTTAAGGCGACTCAAGGAAGGAGATGAAAAGATCACTCTCCTAGTGTACTTCCGGGACTGACATAGGTTCCAAGGTCATTTCATGTGCCACAATCTATCAAGTTCTTCGTGCCATGGGAACTCTCCATCCTGTCAAAAGAACTACTTCTGGGGTGAAACTCGAAGATGTAGATAAGAAATGTGCCTACCATCGCAACCATAAAGGGCATACCACGGACGAATGCATGGAGTTGAAGGCTCTGATTTACGACATGGTCATCAATGAGAAGATCAACTATCTGTGGGGTCCCCACTCTGTCCTTGTCTATGATCCGCTGGAACCCGACATGTCGGTCACGAAGGAGACTATGATATACCGTCAGGATTTCACAGCTTTCACAGATCCATATCTGAGTATCTACCATAAGCTGGTTCGAGGCGGGATCTTGTCCCCCGCCGAGGAGAAAAGAAGTATGTCAGTCGCCTTTGGACAAGAAAGTGTTGACACTTGCCCTTATCATAACACTAAGGATCACGACATTGAGAAATGTCTCATGTTTCGTCACGATGTGAAATGGTTGATCGATCAAGGAAAAATCTGTATCAAGTACCCCCTTCATTATCTGTGAAGGGTCAGACGAAGGAAGTTCAGCTTTAGGAAGAAAAAGCCTTGAGAAAGGCACAGTTTACGTTTTTAAGAGTTTTATCGTATGTTTTCAATTTCGTTGTAATCAAGTCATGAATGAATGAAAATCCAAATCATCCTTGTATCCGAACTACGTAGGGCCTGAATTTTCCTTTGTTGATACGTAGGCAGCCTTTCAAGGCCCGGCCCCTATCCTTTTAAGATTTTCTTTTCCCCTTCATGCTACAAGGAAACGTTGAGTTCACGCCAACAAATGTCGAAAGATGCAGCAAGAAGACCTTAGCTCAACGCAAGTCGACCTTCCTGATTCACTAGTCTCAAAATCAAATGAGCAAATTCCTGCTTATTTAAATCGGTCCCCGTTACTCGTGGGTTAACATGTCCTCAAACAAAGCGACTCTTATGTGTTTATATGCTTTCTATGTGATATTTTGCATTATGTGTCCTGAACTGAAACTAACAGATTTGCCTTTGAGTTGATTTTCTTTTGAAGGTACTTAGAACTGATCTGTGTTGATAAGCTGGCCGGGCATCCTTATTTTACGAGATCCAAAGCTCCTAAAGATTCCTTCCCTAATCAAAATTCACTGAAAGGAAAAGCAACAATGACTGACAACAATGACGAGATTGGCCTGACTGAAGTTGCTGTATTTTAGCCTGATGACGCTGAGCAAAACGAGTTAATTATGCAGTTACTGCAACAGATTGCTGAGATGAGGGTTGAGATGCAGAGAAGGCAAGATTTGCCTAATCTAATTTTCGCTGTCAAAACTCTAGGGGATGGAAGACCTCCACTCTACTTTCCTCCTCCGAATCCAAACGCGGAACAGGTCCAGAACCCACCCTCCAACCCTGCTCAAAATCCCTCCACCATCGACCTAACTACCCCAAATCCTCATCACACCTTTGCTTCTTATCAAGCGCCACCTCCTCCTCAAAGTACCAACCCTCAAATCTTCCCTCCCCCTCAAAACCAGAACATAAACCATCCTCAGAACGTTCCCCACCCTCAAAACCAGAATACCAATCCTCAAGCATTCCCCAGATATACCAAGCCCCGCAGAATACCCAAAATCTTTCCATCGCTCCACCCTTGCCTCTAAAACCTACCTTCCAAATCCCAATCCATAATGAGTTTTATGCTAATGGTTCCGAACTTGATCATTATGAGGAGCAGGAGAAAGAGTGGAGGGCTAAGGAGGAAATGTCCAAGCAGGATATAAAAGAGGAAATCAGGATTGTGAAGGAGTTGCATTATACTCCAGATGTCGCCAGATTGAATTATGAAGATTTGTGCATCCATCCAAACTTGGACCTTCCAGAAGGGTTCAAAGTGCCGAAATTCAACACTTTTAGAGGAACTGGAAATCCGTTGGCTCATCTGAGAGCTTATTGTGACCAGCTCGTAGGAGTTGGAAGAAATGAAGCTTTGTTAATGCGGCTCTTTAGCCGAAGTTTGAACGGGGAAGCGTTAGAATGGTTCACTTCCCTGGAGATGAAGCAATGGTCCAGTTGGAACGCATTTGCCAAGGATTTTGTCGAACGATTTGCCTACAATGTAGAGATCGTTCCGGACCGATACTCTTTGGAAAAGATTAGACAGAAGTCAACCGAAAGTTACCGCGAATACGCGTATAGATGGAGGAAAGAGGCCGCCAGAGTCCCACCGCCTATGTCGGAAAAATAAATTGTTGAAGTATTTGTGCGTATTCAAGAACCAGAATACTATGACAGGATTATGTTGCTCACTGGAGCAAAATTCGCAGAGATAGTCAAGGTTGGTGAGACTATCGAGGACGGGCTAAGAACCAGGAAGATTGCCCGCGTTGCTGCCTCGTCTGGATCTTCAGGATTGTTAAAGAAGAAGAGGGAAGATGTGTCTTCTATTTCCTACACATCTGAGGGAAAGAAACACTCTAGAAAATCTTCACCGTACAAAGGTCGTTCTCGACCTTCGCAGAATTCATACCTGACTTGTTATGCCCAAACTGGTTATCAAACCCCGAACCCCCTTAATATTTTCAATTGATTTACTATTTTAATCTTTTGAAAAATATGTTTTCTTAATTTTTCCTTAAAAATTAAGAGGCGACTCTCTTTATCAAATTTAAAACATTTTTTAGTTAATAAAATAGGGGGTACCCGGAGGGGTAGAGGTAGGCCAAAGAAGTATTGGGAAGAGCTGATTAGACAGGACATGGTGCAACTTCGTATTACCGGGGACATGACTCTAGATAGAAAGGAGTGAAGGTTGCATATAAGGGTAGAAGGTTAGTAGGGGTGAAATGTTGTCTTGTCGTGCGTAGGTTTAGGCTTGTTAGTGCCCATCGAAGTACTAGTTGTATCCTTGTAGTTCTTGACTTATGTTGTGTATTGTGTTTCGATTGTTACACTATTTTACTATTGTAATTGTTTCTTTCTTCCTTGTAGACTTTACACATTTTTTTTATTAACGGTTATGCTTTCTCCATTGTTTTCTTAATCTTTTACTTGGGTTTGATGCACTTGAACCGAAGGCCTTTCGGAAACAGCCTCTCTACCTCATCGAGGTAGCGATAAGGTCTGCATATACTCTACCCTCCTCAGACCTCACTTAGTGGGATTTCACTGGGTATGTTGTTGTTCTTGTGAGTATGACTAGCTCAAGATTAGGGAATTGAGAGGTTTCAGTTAACTACAGATTAGTAGTAGGTAGGATGCTAAAATTGGGGACTGACAACAAACATTTGGGTTTATTTTTCACTTGTATACAGAAACCCACCTGCTGATTCAGTGTTTAGCAAGAACAGAAAACAATGTTGTAGTCTCCAATACCCCCAAAAAAAATGGCGGATGGGCAGCAGCGCTGCTCCACTTCTGAGAAGTACTCAGAGACTTGATTTAGTTCGATTATGGCTTTAATGGCACAATGCTATAATTTGCAGCTGCCATCCAGCAAATAGTATAACATACAATTTTTTTGACATAGAAATTAAAAGAAAAAATTAGATAGTAACTCACAACTAACACTTGGATATAAACTTAACCGCTATAAATTCATATGTCATGAAAATCACATCGCAATCGTAATTAATCACCACCAAGGCAGTCTGAAATGGTGGTAAACAGAGCAGAAGGCACTCACGTTTGGTTGTCAACAATGATGTAGGTAAACGGTGAATTTCCCCCTTCTGACACCTGGAATTAAAAACAAATGGTATAAGTAATCAGATACTTCTTGTTAGAGACGAGTATATGACAAGAAGTCTGAGGACGGAAAGAGGCAGAATCACAATTTCACCATTTTTTTTATATAAACAAACTATAAAAACACAGAAAGGCCTTCAAGTTATCATTTTTCTAGCTCTAGAAGCACTCCATGTCTGTATGGCTCACCACCATAAAAGACGAATCTACACCATCAGCTTCTAGTTCCTCCAGTAACCCTTTTCCTTGAGAGTCATCAGCAACCTAAGAAAACAAGTTGGAATTAGGAGATGAAGTGAAGATTTCAAGGACTTTAAAAGGTTACAGAAGTTAAGAATTGAAAAGGAAATTAGAAAAGATTGATAGATGCTACTGCCTGAAGACTGGTTTTTAGCAATCAAACATAATGAAAGGCATCACCACTGGGTCGTCTGGTTGAAAGACTAGTAATAGGCAGAGATTGTGATATCAAAGCTTATCTTGGAATTACTAATACATGTCCATCCTGTATAAAATAAGACATAAGTTTCCTCATACATTATGCAGGTATTACAGCCCCCAGTGCTTTGGTTCAATGGTAAGCACATGGCATGGAATGTGTGGATTCGGAGAATGTCATAACTTCAAATTCTGCCACTGACGAGAAGCTAGTATTCAAATGGGAATAGGATAGAGGCATGGACCCATGCTCCCTCCAATTCCGAACCAACGATTTCTTAGTTATCAAAAAGAGTTATGCAACTATCAATTATAGAGAGATATCACCGGAATCAAACATTGTATTAGTGGGAATTATATTAGTAATGTAGAGTATTGCGCAGGAAACAAGACTTAAGATGGGCTTATTTCTTATATAGAAAATCAAAAAGCATACAGAACTAAAATTCCAAAAAGCTATCTAGAATCAGTCAGGCAGACCTTTGAAATAATCCTAGGAGTTAAGCCTAGGCGAGCTGCACAAGTCAAAGCATTCCCAGTATTACCACCTCCTTGAACCTGTTTTACCAGAATGATCACTTTTCACTATGACAAAGAATGAAAAAAGAGAGTGAGTTCAAACAACAGGGTGAAGAAAAATAAAGAACCTCAAAGCTTGTGCTTCGAATCTTATCATCTGGGTTAGGATAAGAAGCAACAGCAGCCAAGAAGTCCACTGACACAGCCCCACAACCTAACTGCTCAAATTACATAACAAATTCATCAGATATAACATAACAACTCCAACTTAACCAATACACCTCCATCAGAAACAGAAAAAAAAAAAAAAAAAAAAAAGACCCACAATGATGCGATTTTCGGGGAGCACTATGGAAGCTTGAGTCGCCGGAATCGACATTTTTACACTGAAATTTATGCACCCACAAAAATGTCAGCTTGTAGTCATGAAATCCTGAACAACTTGGCCAAAGTAAGAGGATGAGTGTACCTAGTTGTAGTCGTGAGAGGAGGAGCGAAAGACGGCAAAAGGGTCCTACAGTTTAACCCAGCGACATTGCCGCTTGGAAGCATCTGTCCTAAAGTCACCATTTTCGAGGAAAACAAGCACTCAACCGCGGAAGCGCGTGCTCTAATGACTGCCAATAGTACATCCACGATGTAGATGACAACTGAGGGCATGGAATATTATTACTCCCTCCGTCCCATTTCGGCCACCAAGTTAAAGAAAGAAAGAAAAAATTTTAAAATTTATATTTAATGCACGATAAAAATTTGTCTAGATATAAATCATTTTATTACGGTAAAATAAATATTTTAAAGTTAAATTGTTACTTAATATAAAAATGTGTTATTTTTTTTACTGACTAAAAAAGAAAGTAAGTCATATAAATAGGGACAGAGTGAGTATCTTTTTTGGAAAAAATACATAATTACATAAATATTTCTAGGATATTTATTAATTCTCTTTATAGTTTGAAATAATTATATTTTATCTCACTAATTAATAATTTTATATCAAATTTCAAGTCAGATACATCTAGATACATGTTTTTTGCTTTCAGGTACACTGAAATAGGAAGAGGGGCAAGGGAGAACAAGAGGTAGGAGATACCAATACGCGACCAAGAAAAGAGAATGGCTAGCGAGATGCGAGGGAGGCTAGTCAACTATGTCTATATATTCTACATACATGCAAATCCACTTAGATACAGTGTATTTGAATAAATTACACTTAATTTTGACCTCATGTATCCCGAGATACATTTATCTAGACTTATTTGAACACACAAAAATCTGGTAAGATTCGTAATATTGCAAACTGATGTGTATCTAATTAATTAGCTCCTAAACTAGTGGATTTCGGTAAGTTACCCATATTTTTTATGGAGGCATTGACAAAATAACCTCTTTTTTTCTTTGGATTACTAAAAGGGAAAACTTCATAAAAATACAATTATTTAATGGGCAAACAACATAAATTTCACTAGTTTAGGGTCTAGTTATGTATCTTTTCGTGAGTTTTTGAAATTACTATTTTTGTCAGATTTCGATCTCCAGATACATATATTTGGCGCATCCAGATACATGGGGTCAAAATTAGGTGTAACTTGTTCTAGATACATTGTATCCAAGTGAATTCGCATGTATCTGACTTTCTCACTCGCCTCTTTCCCTATGTATTTGTATTTCAGAATGTATCTAGTATCCCAAATATATGTAGCTAGTGTGATTCCCACATGTATATGGGATATCCAGACTCTTTTACTCATCTCCCTCATATCTTGTTTGCCTCTCTCCTTCTCTCGCTCGCCTCTTTTTCTATGTATCTATATTTTAGAGTGCATCTGATAGCAAAAAAATAACTATCTGGGTGATCTGACTTGAAATTTTGTATGAAATTATTAATTAGTGAAACATTATGTAATTATTTTAAACTATAAGGAGAATTAGTGAATATGGTAGGAATGTTTATGTAATTAAGTAGTTTTTCTTTATTTAATTTACATCACAAAAATATAGTCGCCCAAAACATAATTTGGTATACAATATCCTCTTTGTTTTAGTGTATCTTTAAAACTTGATATACAATATTATACACCAATATAAAATAAGGGAAACTACATATATGGACCATAAAACTCAAAATAATTACATGTTCATACCTATTCTCTAAAAAAAAATATTACAGCTCATACCCCTCATTCATTAAGGCTGATAATTTTCGCTTAACTAATACTAAATCAGTATCATATATTATATTGGTATCATTAAGGCTGATAATTTCGTTTAAGTGATACTAAATCAATA
>JAJONR010014425.1:0-10905 GCA_029582245.1 Solanum etuberosum
ATATATATATATATATATATATATATATATATATATATATATATACACAAACTCATTCTCAAATGTATAAAACATACTATTTCTCTGGTTTGAGATAATTGCTCAAACTATTCTCTTAAAAGAGGTAACTGTTCTAAATATCTTTGTACTAATTAACTCATTTAGAAATCAAAGTTTCTTTTTTCTCGATGTAAAATATGATACCTTTGGAAATACTTAGTTCCCTTATACTCTAACTCAAATCTTGGTTAAAACTCTTTCTCAAACATCTCTTTACTTTCTCAAAAACTCAGTTTAAAATAATTATGTTTTGTTTAAAAGATTCTCAATAAGAACTCAATGAATACTCAAGAATGGGGCTCATGCCAAAAATAGACATGAACAATGAAATCAATAATCTCAATACACAATATACAACAACTCAATAATTAGGAATAGAAACTCAAAATCAGAAATTCAAGAACTCATAACTCAATATCAAACTCATCTCAAGAATACTCAAAACTAAGGATAGAACCTTAGATTACTCTTTTACTGATATAACGTAGATGTAGGGCGTGGAGATGAACTAGTCCAACATTGTGATAGCCTTACACACCTGGAAGAACAAAGTTCTTGAAAAATCTTGAAGAAAACTTGATTGGAAGACTTGAAACCCTAGCTTGAAAAAGAACGATCAAGAAAACCTTTCTTGAGATTCTTGAATTAGTTTTTTGAAAACCCTATAATCAATAATTAGGATTTTCATTAATTATTCATCATTTTATGAATGAATTTTAGTTGGAAGGAATGATATTCTTGGAGAAGGACTTACCTTGAAGAAGAATCTTGAAAAAGATTGAAAGAATCTTGAATGTAAGTCTTCTGCATTGATTTTTTCTTAGGGTTTGAGAGAGAAGAGAATGAGGGATTAAGAGATTAAAATCTGATTGTTTTGAGCGTTTAATCAGTCAAGAAATTCGTTTAGGGTTTTCTTTGAGGTAAAAAGAAATAAATGGCCCATTTTAATGTTTTCCGCCGGCTAATTCGTCATTACACTATATCAGGTTACTCAAATGGTCATAACATTTTTGCTCGAAACTCGGATTGTTGAAAAATTGATGGCGTTGGAAAGAAGTTTCAAATACATTTAATCTAATAGGTTATGGGCCACGTAACTCTTTAAATATGATCGTTTTAAGTTGACCCAAGTAGAATCTTACAACAAAACTTAATCGATATGGAAGCTTTCAACTCAACTTTATGCTAGGGGATTCTAGTGGCCTTAATTCATATCCAAATTCATTCACACACTAAAGAATTGACTTTTACACATATGGGAAATTTAAGATTCACCCGGTACGATCTTATTCACAAATAAAGAATGGTTCGAGTCTTAAGTTAGAAATTTTGGGGTGTTACATTTAAACCACTAAATCAACTGAAGTATCTTGCATTTCGTGCAAATAAATTCTATTTTGATCCAGAATCACATCTTCCCTATCTTGAAACATTAATTGTGAAAAATTATTGGACATCTATATTACTAGCGTATTTTTGGGAAATGGAAAAATTAAGTATCACGATCCAAAGTACACCCTAGACGTGACATGGTGTATAAGACCCCGAGAGGCCCTAGACAAGCCAGTTGACATACATATATACAACATAATAGCAAAAAGTAAGAAATCTCAAAAGAAGTAAAGAATTTGACATATAAGTGGAAGTACATCAAAGTTTTGACAAGCCATCTATTACATCAAGAGAGTGGTCGGGACGTAACCCGTACACCACATACAAAGTCTGAAACTAAAACATATGAAAAGCAATAAAATTGTCATCGTCCTCAAAGTATAAGGACTCACAAAGTCTTCAATATCTATGATGATCAACTAGCCATGAACAGTAGGAGAGGAATCGGCATGCCTACATTAGTGAAATAATGTACGCACAAGTATGCATTAGTACATGGAATGTTCTAAGTATGAAGGAAATGCAATAAAATATGAAACATGATCATAAGTGGACATAATGAAAGACATGATATGCATGACCAAGCTAACATAGTAAAAACCTTTAAATAGAATCATAATCATAAACATGGTCAATGCATCTTGAAACCATAAAGAAAGCTTCATAAAACATTTTGAAGATAACTTAACTCATTTTGTGGGATATTATCTTTAACTGACATGGACCATGCGAGCTATACATAGAATCTTATGTAACTCTCACATCGAGAAGGAGGAGTCTACTTGCAAAGATAGAACTATTTATCATGTCATATGCTATATGTGGATCCACTAGTTAGGCCATTTAAGGCAAACCTAACCAATTTTGGAAAATCAAATTATAGAATTGAAGAAACTTTGGGGACTCAATGGGTGAATGGAAACCATTAATGAACTTCCTACATACCTTAATCTTGAATCCCACAAGAAATTGATGAAGAAACCTTGAAGACTTGAAGAACCCTAGTTTCTTCTTACATGATCGAGAGAAGATTTTTGGAGAAAAACTTAGAGAGGGTTTGGGAATTTTATTAAATGAGAGAGTTGGAAAAATTTCTAAGGGTGAAGGGTAGTTATAGGGCTTAGAATTAGGATGAAAACAACATAGTATAGATATAGAAAGGATAGGAAAAATACTAAAATATCCTTGACTTAAAACTGTCAGAACCCCCCTAATGGAAGTCTTCACGGACCGTTCATCCTTTCACAGATCGTTCAGGCATCTGTGAAGGGTCGGGATTTCCTAAGTCCTTGGGGTTTTGTTCACGGGTGGGTCAATGGGTTGTGGACCAGTTCATGGTCTGTGAATCCACTCATTGAACTAGCCCTTTTCTTTATAAAGGGTGAATTGAGCATAATTGATAATTATTATTTTGGGAGTAGTATCGAGCACCGAATTGGGTTAGAGTCTTTTATAACTCAAAACTCCCATAAAACAATGTAAACAACGTAGGATAGGATAGAATTGATTTGTCATGTGACTCCTCACTGCCTCTTAGATGGATCAATAGTTACAGTATCATATCATCCTATACCCCGGCAAAGTATAGGATAGCCCTTGCAATGTGGGCAAAACGTTGTATCATTGTTAGGCTCATGGTAATGGTTGTCGGTTAGAGAAATTCCCCACTTATTTTCATATTTCTTTTATTGCATATCTTATTGTAAAGTTTAAATGGTTTTCATTTCATGCTCATATATTGATTTAGTTGATTTTCTTTCAGTCATTCAGTTCAGTTATATGTTCACTCAGTCATATTACATACTCGTACATTCAATGTATTGATGTCATTCGACCTGCATCTTTTATGCTGCAGATACAGGTGTTCAGGATCATCAACAGGCGCTTCATTGAGATCATCTTACACTCGTAGATAGTATTTAGTGAGGCCTCCTTTCTTTCGGGAGACTCCAATTTCATTTCATTTTTTAGTAGTATTTGAGATGTCGTGGGTCTTGTTCTGACATCTATCTTGAAACATTTAGAGGCTTCATAGACGGACAGAATAAGAGGTTTTCCATTGTTTCTCAGGATGTTTATTTAACTTATGAATTATTTTAAGTATTTCAAGACAGTGTTTTAAAAATTCTCTTTGAATGTTAATTGCTCATCTATTTAATCTTCCGTGTATCTTTTAGTTCATCTGAGTCATAGTTATCCAGGCCAGGGTTTGCTTGGGGATCAGATATGGTTCTCGAGTGACGGTCACGTCCAGGGTGTAGGCTCGGATCGTGACAATCCAGTTCTTTGATTGTTGGTTTTCAATGATGCTAAAAGGGGGAAGTTAAATGATGTGGATCAGGGACATATTGTGCATAGTTTGTCATCATGAAAAAAGGGGAAATTGTTGGGGAATAGGAGAACATGGTATTTGTAGTTTTGATGATTGACAAAGTTTTTTTATGTTTGACAAAGTAAACTATGATGCATTGTTGGGGAATAAGAGAAAATGATGTTTGTAGTTTTTATGATTGACAAAGTGTTTTGATGATTGACAAAGTAAACTATGATGCATTGTTTATCATCATCAAAATGAGGGAAATAGTTGGGAAGTAGGAGAACATATAAGTAATTTTGATGATTAATAAAGTGAACCTGGTTCACTACTTAATGTCTTGTGTTTACTCTATCAGGTGAACCAAGTCCCCAAACGTGAATGTGGACAACCTGTACAGATATGGGAGATTGCGGCAAAGAAGGAAACTAATAAAGTGCATAATCAAATGAGCAAAAAAGGAAATAAAGAAATAGCTTAAACAAAGGAGAAAAATAAGAAAGAAATAAAGAAAGAAAAAAGGAAAGAATCGGTCAAAGTTTCCTTATAGGATGAAACTCATTTTAAGGAAGGAAATCAAAAATTTCCTTCTAAGAGGATAAGTCCTATTCGAAATAAGAGTCCTAGTCCGTGATATACTAGGGCATGAAAATCTCCGGTGTATATATGACATGAAGACCATTGAAAGCCGCACCTATTGCATATTCACTAAAGTCATCATCTTGAGAGTAATATCCATTGGAAAAAAACTGCAAGACTTTGTTACAGCAATACTTGAACCGGGTTCATGAGTTATGTTCGAGTCTGAACTATTGAATATTGAAGTTTGATTAATTAAAGACTAGGGTTATTAGTTTTTGTTGAGTTGTTCTAGGTTTATTATTGAGTTGTAATAATTCCTAGATTGAAGAACAAGAAGAGGGTTTGACTTCTTGAAAAGTAGTTAGTAAAGTTTGTAACAAGAATCGAGTTTGACTTCTTGGAAAGTGAGTTTTTGAGAATTGTAACAAGAAGTGGGTTTGACTTCTTGGAGAGTAGAGAAAACGGTTATAGTTAATCGTTGAACATTTTGAGTGAACTGTTGAGGTGAGGTACTAGAGTTAGTCCCTTTGATTATTGAGTTGTAATCTAAAGTTGCTCTTTGAGGTTAGTGGAGGTTGCTGAAAATCCTACAAGTTGTAAGTCGTGATTTTTTCATTCCTTTGAGCAAGAAAGTTTTTCTATGATAAATTAAGTGTTATTTACTTTTTGTTCTAATACGACTCGAGGAAGGTTCCTGGAAATAACTGTTGTTCCGTAGTTTCTTTCAATTCGTATTAGCTTTTCCACCAACATCTCAGGAAGGCGCTTTGCTAACCAGTCCACCACTCTGCAAAGGGCAGTACTATGGATGGTGGAAGATTAGGATGACGGATTATATTATCGGAGAAAATCATGATTTGTGGAATGCAGTTCTTGATGGGCCAACCATTCCCACCAAACTTGGCGAAGATGGGAAGACGCTGATTCCAAAAGGAAAACTTGAATTAGATGCTAATGATAAAATTGTTGTTCAAGGCAAAGAAGATTCTAATGTGTTGAGTTGGTCCAGATGAGTACAGTAGAATTTCATCCTGCTCCACTACTAAATAGATTTGGGACACTCTGCAGACAGCCCACGAAGGTACTAGTCAGGATAGAAAAGAGTGGGTGGAATTCCTTCTTAGCTAATTGTTGCAGCCATGCTCAAGTATATTGTGCGCCTAGAGTCGAAATCCCTATCCTTTTTCTGTATGTTTTAGATGGTCAGATGGTCTTTCACTGTGATTTCTTGTTGCCTTTGTTATGCCCCTTTATTATTTTACAACCTGTCAAAACATTGCTTCTTGTTTTTTTGGTTGTAATATATTAGTAGTTGTTTCCCTTCATCTTACACCTCCTTTATAAGGTGAATTGAAGTATTTAGTATTCTTGAATGAAAGCTGTTTTGATAGCTTAGTACTAAATAATTTAGGAGCAATCCATAACATACATCTCGCTTCATAAATAAGTATGAATACATTACAAAAGCCAGTACTAAATAATTTAGGAGCAATCTATAACATACGTCTCGCTTCATAAATAAGTATGACTACATTACAAAAGCCATCTATGTTGTTCGGACTCTTCAAAAATGTCGCCAAGTTTTTCCATAGTGCATTTTTGGAGGATCCGACATGGGTACAACAATATCTTCGGAGAGTTTGAGCATCATAAGAAGCCAAATAGATATCCCTTGTCAAACCCCTATTCAGCTTTCTAGGGAGGACAATGGCGGTGTCTCTGAATTTATCCAAGTTGACGACATGTATACATGTCTCTCACCTTTGACAACATCACCAGAGGTATACGATTCGAGTTCTTTCATGTCTTCCGCTGTCAATTTTACGGATAAGGCTCCTATGTTTTCGTTGAAGTTTTCAATCTTCGTAGTGCCTGGTATAGGGCATACATCATCTCCTTGGTGAAGAATCCATGCCAATGCTAATTGTGAAGGAGTGCATCCTTTCCTTGCAGCCATTAGATTGATTTTCTCAAATACTTGTTTGTTATGCTCAAAATTCTCTGGCTTGAACCTAGGGAAATTCTACAAAGCAAACCAGCAAAATAATAAATTAATGTTGCAGTTGAAATACAAAGATTCATTGATGCAACCATTACACTAGCTATATATTTCAAGGACCAAAAAGGTTGTGCCAAAATGTTTATCTTGATACAGTGTGCGTTAAATCAGTCACCAGATGTATCGCATGAAATGTCCAACGAAAGGGTGAGTTGGAAGTTTAGGAGAATTTTTCCTGAACCTAGAATAACAACTGCAATTATAATTATGCCTCAATCACAAATATGTTGGAATCGACTATGTGAAGTTTTGACTTCTCCACTTAAGTTCAACTCACGTCATCATCATATCAGATAAAATAAAAGCAAAGTATAAGTTAAATATATAAGACCATATTAGAAGTTCTTAAAAAAAGATTAAATCCTACTCTCCACGGCAAGATATCACCTATATATGGTTCTTTATCTTCTATTGTGTCATATTTTTTACTAAGTATGCATTTATCCTTAGAAATTTGCAAGTATTTCAAGATTCTACCTCGCCTCCTTTTCAACACCTCCACTCGCTTTAGTTTCACACCTACAAACTGGTGCATCCGTAGGTCGACACAAGACATGTCAAACCATCTCAATTGCACTTCTCTTATTTCATTCTCAATGCTACTTGCACTTCTAGCGAATATGGATCATTTTTAATTTTATTTAATATTATATGATCGCATATCCATCTTAGCATTTGGTCAAATTACTGCATGCTTAGTAAAACCAGATCACTCCATGCTTAGTTAGTGTCGGGCAGAACCAGTAGAATTTCCAGAGGCTTACGACAAGGACTTATATATTTCATTAAGCTATTTCTAGAGAAGCTGTCAATAGAAATGTCCTTGAAAATTTTCCTATTATTCTGCATTTTATGTATCCAGCGCAGGTCATGATCATCAATCACCATAGTCAAAAGGGGGTCTGAGGAAAAGGCATTTTATGAGCATGATTTGGCAAAGGCTTTACCTTACAGAGCATTTTGAGAATCTCTGTAAAACATCAATGCACAAAGAGATAACAAGACACTAAATTCAAATGCAACTAAAAACATCAAGTTGATGCTTGCTGCAAATTCGCAGCTTACATGTCTATAAAATAGAGAACACATAAGCAGTCACAGTTTTGATTTAGGTGGTCTAACCTTGCGAAAGTCACCATCAGGCAAGCTTTCGATCAACTTTGCCCCTGCTGAGAAGAATCCTCGTCCGAGAGGACTATAGGGGACAATCCCTATGCCAAGTTCTCTGAAAATGACAAGTATCAGAACAAACACTCATTTGCTACTAATTCAATGCAAGGGGGTTGACCTAAGATATGTGTCACCTGCAAGTAGGAACTACTTCTTCCTCCAGATCTCTAGTCCACAAAGACCATTCCATCTGAACAGCTGTTATTGGATGAACAGCATGGGCCCTTCTGATTGTTGATGCACAAGCCTCTGATAGACCTATATATTTTATTTTACCCTCTTCAACGAGTTTCTTCAGTTCTCCCATCTTACAACAGTATTACGCAAGCAGTATTAGAACATATATAGCACAATTTTGTAAATATAGTAATGATACTGCAGATTCCGCAGTTGAATGTGCGTCACATAGACCTTCAGACAATTGCATAAATCACAGGATCTGAATGGCAAGACAAAAACCTAATTGCGAGAAACTATTTTATGAAACGACGTCACTTATTAACTAGGTATGATGGAATTCACAAATGTTGGGACAACCTGTTGTCTCGAAAATTCATTTCCAATTATAAGTATTTCAGAAATAACTTGTTATGAAAGTGTTTATCATAAATTGAAGAAGTTCGTTAAATGACACATCAATAAAATCGTAAAATAAAGAGAAGCAAAAAATGGAAGATTAGCATAGACTTAACAAGGTGTGTCGCATAAAACATGGACTGACCAATCAAACCAAGTACAAGTAGTACTTTTGGATAACAACTTGGGGAAAAATTGACTCTATAGGCTATGGTCAATGAAATAGGATTTACCACTACTTCTTAAAACTTAAAGAGTGATGAAGTACACTACAAAAATAGAACTTTGGAGTAAAGATGTCAAACCGTGACTTCAATTGGCAACTGAGTATCGATGCGATGAACATAATACAGATCAATGCAGTCGATATCCAGTCTCTTCAAGCTGGCCTCACAACAAGCCCTTACATATGCAGGTTCACCACAAATGCCCCTATTTTCATCTTCAAAACGTATGCCAAACTTGGTAGCTATTTGTACTTTCTCTCTTATTCCTTTAATAGCCTACAGTAGTTTAACATGAACACATAACATATCTATAAAACTCAGGTAGAAAATGTAAATCATAGATTTACGAGGATACGGATTCGACTCTCTGGAGGATTCATAGAATTAATCCTAAAATTTCATTTTTTTTTCTCAGTGAACAATTGAAATACTACAGGATCAGACAGGTACAACAAAGTAAGAAGGAAGTACAACTAATTCATGCAGCACTTTGCAATTACTTGTTTTAAAAGACGATCTTCACCTTGCCAATGAGTATTTCATTAGTTAGAGGCCCATAGACATCAGAAGTATCGAGTAAAGTCACTCCAGCATCAATAGCGTGATGAAGTAGCTTGATCATTTCGGGTTCGGGCTTGGGCGGGCCGTAGTTACCGGACATACTCATACAGCCCAGCCCGATCCTGGAAACTTCTAAACCTTGTGAACCTAGCTTTATCCTCGGTACGTCGAACGGCGTCGTTTCTTCCATTTTATCCGGCGGTCTGAATTTTCTGAAATACTGAGCTCTTTTACAGCTTGTGGTGTATATAACTGAAAAAAGTTTGACGGGGAATTAAATTGCATTACAAGTTCACAAAGTTTTAGGGAAGTTATAGTTAGGTTCCAGAAGTTTTGTTTCTATCAATTTTCCACTATAAGTTTTAATATTTTATTGATCGAGTACATTATGTGTTTTGTGTTTTCATTAATTACCTATTCATTTTTACCCTCGTTAAGTCTATTGTATGATGAAGTTATAATGTTGGCTCTATGACACGAGACTGATTGTCCATGGATTGGCATACAATGTGTGAAAGTAGGCCTGAGCAAAGATTTTGCTCGTGAGCTTAATGGTATATAATAAGCATATCAAACTATGCGATCTATTGGTCGAACAAAAACGAAAGTTGGTCATAGTGATTCAGGTGTCTTGTGTGCAAGAGCTCTCTCGCTCAAAGGATCAAAGGTACGTAGGAATAACAATAAGTTTTCATCACAAATACAAGGAAGACTTGGATATAAAGATATGCGCTAGCAAAAGAACTTCAGTTAAAGAATGTCATTTCTATATTGAATTGGTTGTCTTTAATTCCTTTCTTGTGTCTACCCTCCTATTTTATTTTTATCTTTTTTTAATTTATTCTTGTTATTTTTAGTCTTATCCTTAGAATTATATCACACTGGACATGTATATGATATATGATACATTGACTATGATACATACTTCATCATGAAGTTGTTTAGATGCATTTAATTTAATATCATATACAATAAGCAAACTTATGTCATAATTTAGATAAATTAATTAAATACAATATCAACTTTTTATATGTATGTAGATGTGTAGATTATTTTATTTTATTTTATATAAAATCTAATCTAGATACATATTTTAATGATGAGTAAATACTCAATAACATGCAGATACATTTTATCAGTTCCAGGTACATGCTAAAAAGTATAATTCATATACATTGTTGTAAGATTTAGTTTAGATACAATGATACTGAAATTTTGATCAGATACATTACTGAAAAAAATATATTTCAATAAGAAAATAAAATTTAAAAATGAGAAGTCGTTAGACGCATGATTTATTCCTAATTAAAATTTAGTTTTTGTGTTTTATTTTATTTTTAAGTACACATATTTATATGCATATATTGACTTCGCATGTATTCGAGATACATGTATTTAGATGTGTCATTGTCACGATCCGAGCCTACACCCTGGACGTGGCCGGCACTCGAGAACCATTGCTGGTCCCCAAGCGAACCCGCATCCTGGCTGACTACAAGCGGAAGACTAACTCAAGCATACAAAAGCTTAAAAACTGAATAAAAATAATATATTCAACTCGCCATAAAATAGGCAACTTAAGTCTTTAAAACATTTAACAAAATAAATGAACAGACTTTTAAAACTCTACTGTCTAACTATAAAGCCTCTAACTGACAAAGATGGAAGTCGGGACTAGACCCACGACATCCTAACAACTGATATAGCTGAAAGTAAAAGTGGAATCCTCCGGAAGCAAGGAGGCTCACCATAGCTAACTCGAACTCCATGTGGTAACAATGAAGCTCATGTTGATGACCCTGAATACCTGTATTCGCATCATTAAACGATGCAGGCCAAATGGCTCAGTACGTGGAATGTACGAGCATGTAAGGGGAATTCTAAAGCATAAACATAAGCTTGAACTTGATAAAAAGGAAACATACTTACCTCCTCTCAACTCACTCAACTAAACTCAACTCAAG